>JAPYZE010001977.1:0-18535 GCA_030522805.1 Leptomastidea abnormis
ATAAAACTTTTTTTTCTCCAACCTTCCATCAATTTCAACTTTTGAACGGGAGAAAAATGTTTTGTACAAACGTACAGCAAATGCACACACGTATAAAGCAGTTATAACATCAAAACTTCAGATATCTTGATATGACGGTTTTAACATTTCCATTGGCATGTCAATGTCCTAATTCTAAATAGAATTTTTTTTTAAGAATAGATACAACAATGTTACTGCCGTTTAAACTTTTTTTTATTTGAAATATTAAGTTAAATTTATAATCTACAATAATAACACATAAAAAAAAAGTAATCCAAGCCTACAAATCACTCAATTAGTAAGACACGTCCCCTAAATCTCCTTTCAAAAAAAAAACCTTTTTTACACAAAATCCCAACCAAAAAAAAAAATTGCAAAAAAAAAAAATATTCTCATCAATCAACCCCTTTAAAACCCTCCCTTCTTTGGTACAGTGACATCTTCGTAAGCGGTCCAGAATGGTGTGGCTGTTTCTCAAAAGCCGAACGACCATGTGCTGCTGTACGTAGGCGTTCGACGCCTGAAGTTGCACCAAGCTGCGATTCACGTGGTTATTATCAAAGCTTGCAATGTCATCGGGGACTTGGTATATGCTGGTGTGTCGATCAACATGGTATTGAATTTGCTGGTACGCGTGTACGTGGATCTAAGCCTGATTGTGGTAAGTAATATTTTTGAATTTTTTTTTTATATATAAAACAGGTTTTAAATGATGACATGTTTTGTATGTTTTTTTTTATGAAATGGGAAAAGAAATGGAATTTGTGCAATTTTAAATTGAATGAAATACAGTCTTTTTCAATTTCTGTTCTTTTATTACTGACTATGAGATAATTTTTCTTTGACAATTGCACGATCCATTTCGACTTGTTAATAATAATGAACGTGGATTATTACTCTTTGTATTCAATGTAAGAAAAGAGGATATAATAAAAGAAAACATTTTTCATTCTGGTCGTAATCGCCACAGCAGAAATTATTAAAATTTTAACTGCCTTATTATTTACTTTTATTTATTTCTCTCATTTTTTTTTAACCCGCAGTTAAATTCATAAGCTCGTGGACTATTATTTTTAAAAAGTAACACAAAGAGAAGATTTATAATTTTGTGAAATGTACGTTTTAAAAATTTTTGTTTTAATAAAAATTATAAAAACAACGACAACATTTAAATTAATTAAATTTATTTTACTGAGTTGGTTCAAAAAAATTTTGTATTTTTCATTTTTATGAATTAATTGTTTTTCTTCGTTATTTGTCCGTTATACCGTTTAAAATTTTAATGTAGGTACATGTAAAAATATATTTCAACCAATATTTTTTTTTTTGCATAAATAAACCGTGCTACTTTTATTTTGTGTAAGAATATAAAGTTCATAATTACGTATGAATTAAATATTGGCTTTCAAGATAAAAACGATACTTTAAAAATATCGTCTATTCATACCTGCATGCTTTTTTAGAAAGCTTGTAAATACACTTACAGTTAAAACCTTGAATGGAACCAACTAAAAATAACGAATGACCTAGTGCAAATTTTAACGATGCTTACATTTTTGAAAAAATGCTTGAAAAAATGGATCATGTTTACCGCAATTTTGTGAAGAATAAAGAAGTTTATTTTTTGAAAAATTTTATTTGTTTTATACATTTAGATAGTATGAGGTAATAAAAAATGTATATTATGCAAATTGTACTATACCTTTTATTAAATCAGAGTTACATTTAGTAAAAGGAAAAAAAAATGTCTGACTAAACTTGGATATAACTACTGAAATGTCCTTTTATATGATCAATTATCACATTGGTCTTTTTTAGACATCGATTTATATTTTAATATATAAATGCATTTAATTAATTAAATATTTTCTTATTACGTTATTATTTTTAAAAAAAGGTATCAATTTTTTTTATTATAAAAATATTGTAAAATGTGAATAAATTTAATATGATACTTTATCTATCGACATTTTTTCTCTTTTATATTACATTTAAAATTTTCAAAAGAATTTTCGATTCATCGATCGATGTCTCTTTGATTTATTTTTAATAGTCCAAAAATGAATAATTAATTATTCGTAAAAGTTATGAAAAATTAAAAAAGTTACATAAAAAATAAATATTAATTATACCTCGTAAATTTCAGAAAATTTATAATTACTTTAAATAATTTATTAAAAGCAGCGTAGTATTATTAAACGTACAAATAATCAACTAAAAAAATTTACCAATCATCTTTAACCCATTTTTCGTACTACAATTTTATAACATATAAGCTACGAGAGTTACAAGTAAAAAGAAAAAATAAACGAAATTTAAATTCAAATAAAGTATTACTCGTCAGCAATATTGCAAATATATCGAAATATGTACCTCTATACGAAAACTCATGGCCTCGATTTTCCAATTAAAAAATGTATGAATTCAGATTAGCCAGATGATTCGACTAAAAAAATATAAACCATGAAATACATATACCTATGTAAATTTTTAGCTCAGCAGTTATATCGATAGAAGTTTTTTTTTTTTTTTTTAAATCGTTTTTATTTACCGTTGTATATGTATGCATTTTGATTGCAGATTGAGATATTAAGCTTAACATGCATAATGTACAGCAAAAAGCTACGCAAATATTCTTTTTTTTTTCTTTTTTTTATTTTTTAAGGAAAGAATTTAAACTCTCGCATGACCTAAATATCTCTATTTCATACACAATTTGGCAAGCTTAACAAGGACTCATTCAAAATTATAACTACTTTTCGTACATGAAGCTCGTAAATGTATATTCAACACGAAATCTCACTTTTGCTTATATCAACATTAAATCTTTGCAATTTTTTTTTCCTTTCTAAAAAGATACATGATATGTAAATAATCATTTTTAAAAATAAAATTTCAGAATACTAAGTTTAAAAAGTAGCTACATTAAAAAGTTAAAAAAAAAAAGATAGAATAGTAATTTAAAAAATAAAATCCCACAAAAACTTTCTCTCAATTTCCTTCATTCTTACAAATAAAAAAAAATAAAAAATTTTTTATTTTTGTCTACTTTCAGATTCCATCGTAAACAAGAAGAGTAACGGTGCTGTAAACACGAACAGTGTTGACCTCGTGGACGATGAAGATTCGGCGCAAGATCTCGAAGGTTCGGCAGATTTCCCATTGGACTTCTAAGCTCAAATCTAAGGAATACGACGACTACAAATACCATTTACAACTATACAACTATACAACTATTCCCAGCAAATAAAATTAAAGCGCAAGAGAGAAGATGTATACACATACATATACGTGTGTGTGTACGAGATGTTGAGAAAAAAAGAGAGAGAGAGAGAAAGAGAAGAGAGGCAAACGAAAGAAAGAGAGGAAAAGAAAAGGTCAGAAGGATATATGGTTTAATGTAAATTAATGTGGATGCGAAAAGGGATATGTAGGCGTAAGGGAGGTACTTTATAATGTATATACGTCTATGGCGTATATCATTTCTTTTTACATATTTTATTGGTGAACAACAAACGCAGCTGCTTTAATTACTTTACTCTATGACGATTAGATAATCATAAATGATATCACACGCGTCTTTATATGACGAAACGAATCAATAAGTGCGAGAGCAAAATTTCGCGCCAAGTCAATATATATAGTTACATATAAATGTGTGTAGGGAAGAGAGAAATTTGCAGAGAGTTAAGAGGCGGCGCGACGATCTGTTTTCCTCGCGAGAGAGAAGCAGTATATAGTGGACCGATCGATGGCAAAGCTCACCTCCTCCTCCTCGCACATCCACCCTCTTTGCGCACACTACACCCTCCTCCACCTCCTACCCCCTTTTGGAAGGACGGTTTTATACATGTATGTGTACTATATGCAGGAAATGCTTGGCTTTGGAATGGGAAGAAAGACCGGAAAATAAGTATAGAGAAAAAGTCTAACTGGCTAACGCGTGTTGTGCTTTTTTTTTTCCTTTTTATATAGTTATATAAAGGAAATTACGATTTATTATCTTGGACTTGTTTTCTTTCTTGAGAGAAGGAATTTGAAAGTTGGTTGATTGAAATTATTTTGGAATGATTTTTTTTTTTCGAGGGGATAAGAGATCTGATACTTTTTTATCTTGTTTTTTTTTTTTTGTTTTTCTTTTTATTTGAGATTGAGGGTATTGGAGAGAGTTTTATTGAGCTAGAGCTTTGGGGGGTATTAATGGGTGAGCCTATATATTGTCGTTTGGAACTAATTTCAAACTTTGTTTTTGAGAGAAAAGAAAAGGAAAATCAATTTATTTGTTTTTTTTTGTTTTGTGGAGGAGTGTTGGAATAAGAGGGATTTTGCCAATCTGATTGGGATATTTTGGGATGGTTGTTTGTGGAAATTTTGGAAAAGCAATGGTATATATATTGCGGCAGCTTTTGTTGTACTTAATATAATGTACTTAATTGATTATGAGAATGGAAAGAGCCAATTATTAAAGGATTATTATCTTATATTGAGATAATCAATTTTGAAACTAATAACGACTGAAATTTTACTAAAGTGTACGTGAATTTAAAAAAAAAAAAAAAAAAATTGAAAATTTAACATGATAAAGTTGCTAACGGCAATAATTTTTAAAGAAATTAATGTAATGCAAGATATACGGTTTAATGTTTCTGAAGTATATATAACTCAGTCCGTCAAACAAATCCATCTATTGAAAATTTACGAAATTACGGTCTAAATATGGATGATAAAAAAAAAGAAATATTACTTTATTATTCATTTATATCTAACTCTAAATATATAAGTATACAAAAATATAATATTTCAATTTAAATACATAAAAAATAAAAAGTTATGTCAATTTTGATTACCTTAAAAGAAACGTTTGACTCAGGGTAATTAACAAAAGTAATATATTGCTTTTTAAACATAAAATATTAAGAAAACCATTACCATCATGATCAAGCATAATTGTATTATTAATTTTACTAAAGTAAAAAAAAAAAACTCATTGATATTATCTTAACATTATATTTGAAATTAAAATTTAGGATATCGTTTGGGTGCAATATTTAATTAAATTAAATTTTTATAAATAAAATCCAGTCCAATGGCTTGCATTAACGCAAAAACTTATGGCAGCAATTATTATTAATTAAAAAAGTTTGTAGGAAGTCAAATTTTTAACTATTTACAAGTAAATATTTTAAGAAATGTCCAGAACTATTTTTTTTTTTTAATTTAACAAAGTTAAAAAAGAAATAGTCTAACGTTACCGTCCTTATTAATAAATTACGTATTTAAATTAGTCTTCCAAATTCAATCAATTGACAGCAAAGTTTATTAATATATTTTTAAGTTTTATAAATTTAATTCAACGTGACTTGATTATTTTAAGACACAAGCTAAGCATAATGAAATTATAATTTGATTAATTTTATATTTGATTATGAAATATTTGTGTAATCAAAAAAAAACTATTTATTTATTGTTAATGCATCTAACGTATGAACATTTCAACGTCACTCATCAAAATTTTGGCTCTTTCGTAGCAAAGCTCAACTTAAAATTTTTTTGCCATTATAAAAACAAAATGATAAATGAAAGCCTAGCAATAACCATTTATATTAACGATACACTTAATAATGTGAGCTCGACGACTACCGTCACGCACTATTCCGTCTAAAAACAAATTGAAATACTCACAAAAACTATACTTATTAACTGAAATAAAAAAAGAACACGTAGTTTTACTTAGAATAAACAAAAATATCTCAAACGAGATTAACCGGCCGAAATCGAATGAAATTGTAAGCGCAAAAGTCAAAACAATTATAAATTGCCTAATACACATAAATAATTATACTTATATTATTATAACATTGCGTATATGCATATGTAAACGCATATACGCGTTTCACTCCGTCATTTTGATCTGTTTATATATTTGAAAAACACCCAATAATGATGACGATCTGAGAAAAAGCGTATAAGCGATTTTATTTAAAATATTTTAAAAGAAAAAAAAGGGAGATTGTAATTTGCACGTCATCGTTAACCGGCAGTCTTGTCGAGCTCGCGATAACAACTTTGAATATACTTATATATACAATTGAGGCCTCAATAATATCTCCAGCCTCCAATTTTTTATTTTCGCCTATACTATATCTGGAGAGAAAAGCTACGTCACGCTGACGATCAAAGATCTCATACTATAAAACCCTCTGGCGCTTTGGCGATATATGTATTCGTACGAACGGATGGAATGAAAACAAATAAAAAAAGGATTGAAAATGGGAAATATAGAGGATATATCAGCTTTTCCAATTAAAAGAGAAATCCCGGCTAATCTCAACTGTGTGCGGGTTAATGGAACAAGGAAATAGGGTATATTGGATAGGAAAAGAAAAGTAAAGCGCTGTCAATTTTTTTTAGAGAGAGATCAATATTGCACATAAGAGAGTATATGGGAAAGGTGTTATGTGCGTTTTACAATTATATATAATATGTAATTCTTGAAAATCGCTCTGAGCTTAAATAAGAGAAAGATGAAATAGGGATATAATAATGGGAATGAGAATATACGCGCTGAAAGAGAAATTTAGTTATATGAAAAATTTTGGATGAAAATTATTATATACATACGCATAATATATGATATGATATAGTGATTGAGAAATGTGGTTGATGATAATGATGATGATAATGGGGGACTGACAATTATTGGTACTAAAAATTTAAAATAAGAAAAAAAAATGAAAAAAAATAATAAAATAAATGCGGCGTCAATCGTTCGCGACACGTTGTAACGATAAGACATTTTTACTTGCAACTTTTACGTAAAATGAAATAATTATTATATACATAGCGAACGATGATATGTGTACGAGAGAGAAAACAAAAAGAAAAAATTGACAAAAAAAAAATTGAAAAAAGAGAAAGGATGAGAAAAAAATAAGGGAATACAAAAAAATAAACAAAACTTAATAATAATATTACTAATAATAAACGACGTAGCGATTATATAGAGTATATTAAAAAGAAAAAAAAAGAAAAGAAAAAAAATACAACACTATATGTAATCCTTAGAGAAACATAAGTGTGATTATGTGAATAGTTACCCCCTATTCCCTCCCTAAGCTTATTAACAAAACTAAAAAAGTGTCCAAACAAGATTAGATGCGAATCAAAGAAAAATAAAAAATAATACTTTTAGTCAGCAACACCAATTTAGACCAATATCTTAGCACTTTAAAAAAATGACATTTTGCAATGTTTTTTGCTGTAGCGAACAGCTGAGATTTTCATAATTATACTTGGGCATAATAAAAAAAAAAAAAATGATTTTTAATAAACACAATATGACAAGTGTAATGGCCTATCTTAGTTTACGGTGCTGTAATATACACAGCTAATTTTTTAAGCCATTGATAGCAGCACTTGTAAACGCATGTTTTATTAAACTTTATTTCTGCTTTTTTTATGATTAATAATAGCAATATTCTCAGTCAATAAATTATGTACTTAATTATTTTAAATAACAATATATGATGCATTCATTTTTTGTGTAATATGTGCTATTCCCAATTAAATTATCGGTGCAATAAAAAAATTTTACAATCACTAAATAAATGTGTGAACACACTAAGTCGCAAAGTATAAAAAAAAAATTTCCTACTCCTCTTTAAAATCAATTTTATATACGGAGTTTTGAAAGCATTTAAGCCAAAAGACTGCTCCGTCAAAAAAAATGCGCATTTTTACATATACATACAACATCTTGTAGTAGTCTGCTTTTTCGGTTAAATAAGTATATATAAGAACAAAAGAAAAGAAAAAAAAATTAATAAGTAAATAATTGCAATGAAACATGTAAGCCATGACCTTAATTTTTAATACAAATGGCATTCCATTTAGCGTAGTTGAGAAATGAGTAAAAATAAAAATATATCGATTTATTATATGTTAGATGAAAATAAAAAAAAGAAGAATAAGTAAGCATTTGTTGAGTGCAAATCCAATTAATTGCAATATTTTATGTATTGTATATATAATCATATACAATAGAGATTATTAATTGTAATCCTAGTACTATCATTATTTACTTATTGTAATATAAAAACTCCAAATTAAAGCGTCAACATTTTACGTTATAAATTTCTGAAGCTTTAGTATATTATTTTATTAAACTGATATTATATGTAAATGTGGCTGTAAGAATTCTTTATTAATAAACAAATAAAGATTGTTGTAGAAAAAAATACTATCTTGTTTTTTTTCATGAAAAAAAAGCTTATACAGTAATAAAATGCATTATTTACTTTAATTACGTTTTTGCCAAAAAAAATCTTATTAATTAGCTATCTATAGATATAAGGTTATCAAAAAATGCATTTGGGTGATACAAGATTGCCATTACGTAAACATAAAACAGCTGCATCATCTTAACTGGTGATTTATTTTTAATTTGTTAAAATATAATTACAAAATCTTGAAACATTAATCATTGTATCAAAAAATATTTATTTTTAAAATTTCTAGTATTATAATTTAATACTTTTTACTTACAAAAATGCATATAAAATATTTCAATAATGCAAAACTGCTCTCAAGCTGAAATATAAAACAATATGTTAATTTTCAAGATACACATTTAAGATAGAAAATAATAAAATAGACTTACCAATTTCCACTATGCAAAAGTTCAAAGCCTTCATTTATTTTGTCAAATGGCATGTTGTGAGTAATATATTCATCTAATATTAACTTCTTATTCATATAATCTTGTACTAGTTTAGGCACACTATCCTTGGATTTCCATCCTCCAAAAGCTGTTCCTTTCCAAACACGACCAGTGACAAGCTGGAATGGACGGGTGCTGATTTCCTGACCAGCAGCAGCAACACCTACAATAACAGATGTACCCCAACCCTTGTGACATGATTCTAAAGCAGCTCTCTGAAATTAAAATAAGTAATTCAAAGTGTTGTTAAAATATCAATTTTATTTTTGTTTAAACAAAAGTTTACATACCATAGTATTCACATTTCCAACACATTCAAAAGTATAGTCTAATCCTCCATCTGTTAATTCAACCAAGACTTCCTGGATTGGCTTATCATAATCTTTTGGATTAATTAACTCAGTGCATCCAAATGTTTTAGCTGTAAAGTTAAAGAGAAAAAGAGATGTTATGTTAATCAGATTTTCAGTAATAATGACATAGAATGCTATTGTTGTACCTTTTTCAAATTTTGATGGGTTTAAATCAATACCAATGATTCGAGATGCTCCAGCAGTCTTACAACCATATGCAACAGCTAAACCAACAGCTCCCAATCCCCAAATGGCACATGTACTTCCTGGTTCTACTTTTGCTGTATTCAAAGCAGCACCATATCCAGTTGATATTCCACAACCTAACAAACATACTTTATCCAAAGGTGCAGCTGGATCTACCTAATATATATTAAAAAATTTTTTAGAATTATATATATCAATACCATCTTTTATCCCAATCAATTAACTTTAAATTACCTTTGCAAGTGAAATGTCAGCAACAACTGCATACTCAGAAAATACTGAACAACCCATAAAGTGATACAGTGTTTTTCCATTACAAGTCAAACGTGATGTACCATCTGGCATAACACCTTTGCCTTGAGTAACTCGAATTTTACCACAAAGATTAGTTTTTGGTGATTTGCAGAACTTGCATTCACGACATTGGGGAATGTAAAGTGGTACAACATGATCACCTGTAAAATGAAATTAAAAGTGATTTAAAATAAAATTCTATAATTTAGTAACAAAACTAAACAAATATTTTTTACAAAATAATAGTTTAGCTTTTTTAGAATAATACCTGTAAATTTGTTATTAAAAAGTTTTTCTTATGATATTGAATTACTTATAGCATAAAACAAGATTTAACAAAATTGACAAAAGATTAATGAGAAAGCAATATTAAAAATAAATTTGTAATCAGTAGAAAAATTCTGCTTTTAGAAAGTATAGTTTTAAAATATTTATTATCAGTAATAAACTATTAACCTGGCTTGAATTCTGTCACCTCAGGCCCAACGCTCTCAACAATTCCAGCTCCCTCGTGTCCCAAAACACATGGGAAAAGTCCTTCCGGATCTAAACCATCAAGAGTATAAGCATCGGTGTGGCACAAAGCAACAGAGTTAATTTTAATTCTCACTTCATGGGCTTTCGGTGGTGCAACTTCAATGATTTCCAACGACAGAGGTTTCTTTGCTTCCCAAGCAACTGCAGCACGACATTTGATAACCTAATCGATCAAATGATTGTTATAAAATAACAAAATTTTGTATTATAACTTTATTAAGACCTGAGATTACTACAATAAAATATTGAGTAAGATAGAAAAATTAAGAAATATTTGTAGCTTGCATATAAAAACTAGCAAATATATAATATTAAACAATCTTAAAAATCTACTGATCAACAAGTTAAATATCACAATATTGAAAAGCTAATAATCAATGCTTAAAATTTATACCTTGCCAACAGTGTCTGCCATTCTTGAGATGTCTAACCGATCGCCTGGAGTGAGTTGACAATTAAGTTAAAGTGTTGGAGGATGGAATAACAATGTCGTCTTCGATCTTTCAAGGTTGGAGCTCGATTAAATCTAGCAACAGGCGCTTTACTATCGGCCATATGTAACGTATATAGATATATAACATTAATAAAGATAGGGATAGTGCAGTGTGCAAAATGCTCCACGCGGAAGTAGATATATATTGTATACGTCACGCCTGCACGGCCTGCATGGCATTTTCTCCCCACCGATTCCAGTCTATATTATCATCTTATTCAATGATTAATCGGTGATGCAAGAAACTGCTGCTTTTATCTTGTGTGTTGAGAGTGCAACAGTTAAATATGTATATTAAATGTGTGATTTTTTTTGTTGGAATCGTTAATTGATTTTTAAATTTTTTACTATAGTTATTTATGTTTTTTTTTTTTTTTTTTAGAGATGTAACGATTTTCATAGAATATCTTTTGCGATTTTTAAATTTATATTTATAATTTTATAGATTTTTCAATTTGATTACCAAAAATTTTATATTTTTTTAATTTTATTTAAATAGTAATTTTGATCAATCAGAAACCATAAAACAGGATATTTTGCTCAAGTGGTGCATAAGGATAGAAATTCTTATATAAGCCAAATAATAAATATTAATTTTTTTTAAAATTCACCTTGTTTAGTAAATTTATTTTTTTAACTTATTTACTCTTCTAGATTTTTTTATATTATTTTATTAATTGCTTGTACAATATTATTTTTTAAAAAATACTATTTTTAAAAATGTCATTTAAGGAAGTGTCGTTCAATATGGGCCACTCATTGTTTCCAGCTTCCTTATAATACAATAAGGCGTCTCCGGATCAGGCAAATTAGTTGCAGTTTAGCGACTTAATAAACATAATCCGAGATCAATAAATAATTGCCGCTTGTTACCTTAAAAGTTACAGATGATTTTAAAACTTATGAAAATGTTTGGAAACGTAATATTTTCAATAAATACATTAAATTTTAACTTATAGACAAGTTTAACAACCATTAAAACCCGAATATCCATGAAAAATATGGGTGACCCATACTGGATGTTACGTTGTTTAAAACTAAATAAAAACTATGCATTAAGTAAACATTTCTGGAATTTTGTTTATCGAGAGGTGTTAATAATGAAATCAAATTGAAATCTATAAAAAAATATTGTTTATTCAAAACCAAAACATAATTTTAAATGTTCATTTAAACATGTACATTTGGAAATTATTTTTATTTCTTGCCATAACAATCAGTCGCAAGTTTCAAATACATTGACTCTATAGAATGTCTAATTGGTGTAACGGAATCTTTCAAACACTTGTAGTAATTATAATCACAGTCGCAGTTTGATCTGCAAATTTAAAGAATTTAAAAATATTGGTAAATTAAATATAAAAATTGATTAAATAAAAAAAAAAAGTTTCTCATGATCAACTCACTTGGTAAAGTCATCCGAATAAAATAAATCGTTTTTCTCACAATTCGGAGACGTGGAAACAGTACACAAATCATGATCTCGACAACATCTATCAAACAAAAAAAAAAAAAATTATTGTCGTATGTTAAAAGTACATATTGAAAATAAAAAAAACGTGTTTATTTATTTACATGTCAACCATTTTTAATTGGCCCAAATCATGAAAACCACTAGCTATATCTCCTTTACCACACCACTTTGTACCTAAAAAGTTAAATATACAAAAAGTTTGTTTGTTACTAAAAACATTAATAAATTTATAGTTCAATTAAAGCGTTTTAAAAAAAATGTTACCTGGTAAGAATCCAAAAGAGAACTTGCAAAAATCTTTATTATCCACTTTATTTGAGTCTTCAGTTTTATTTGAATCTACAGCATCAACACTTCTACACATTTTTAATTCATCATACATTAAAGAATAATGAAGTGGTCGATCTAACTGAACTGTAAAAAGTTGCCACTGTTTTCTCAATTGAAATATGGTGTTCGTAACATTTTCATTTTTCCTAAAATGTAATTGATTGATAAGTCCAAATTTAAATATCTATAGATGCTTAAAAATTTTTTTGATTAAAAAAAAAAAAAAAACTTACTCGATATACTCAAATCCACACTGAGTTATTGGAATATTTAGAAATTTATCATATTCGTTGAAAGTAACCTGAGACTTTATATTTTGTGTGGAATTTTCTCTTGCGACAGCTAATATAATTTTGTCGTTATAATAAATGCTATAAAGACTCTTTTTTGGTACTTTTGAGAATTGATTTAATAATCTCGTAGCGGGATCCGCAATACTAGTTTTATCAATTGTCCTTTGCTCACACAGAGCAATTAATAGAGACAATAAGAAAAAGAGTAAAATTTTTGAAAATGCAGAAGCCATAATTTTCAGTTGATCTAAAAAAAAATTTAATAATAATTTTTTGGTGTTTCAAATGAATTATTGTTAGAGCATTTTATTGAAATTTTAAAAATATTAATTTGTTATATGCTAAATTGGGATTATTTTTATTGACATCAATACAAAAACAAAAATTTTCTATTGAGCAAATCAGAAAGTAATGACTCCTTAAAGTTGGTCATTAATAAATTAAAAAAAATATATGAGCAGAAATAATCAGCTACGTAGTTCAAAAAACAAAAAAAAAAAAATGAAAAATTTTTCGAACTACGTTCTTGATTCAAGATATTTTTAGTTCTTTAGGGCCTATATATATAGAAAAAAATCTGGTGTCAGTTTAATAGTCGATATGACACAGTTTTTTAAGCCAATCTTTGTTTTCCCATTTATATTGCATGTTAAAGCCGAAATTGTTAATTTTCACTTTTTCACGGTTTTTCGCCTATAATTTTTTTTTTCAGAAGTAGATAGAAGAATGATTCAGAAAAGAGATTAAAGTACTTGAAATAAGCTTTCATTTCTTTTTTTAAGCGATTAAAAATATCAATTAAAACCAAATTTATAGGGTGTCAAAGTTGAAAAAAACATAAATTAGCTGCAAAATTCGCTATTTTTTTCTACTTTATATCCGTGTAACTTTGGTTCTAATTAATGTTTTCAGTCGCTTAAAAAAAAAATGAAAGCTTATTTCAAGTACTTTAATCTCTTTTTCAAATCGTTCTTTTATGTACTTTAGAAAAAAAGTTATAGGCGAAAAAGCATGAAAAGTTGAAAATTGTTAATTTTGGTGAATTTTTATCATGGAGTTTGAATGGGAAAACAATGATTGTCTTAAAAAAGTGTATCACATCGACTATTAAATTGACAGCCAATTTTTTTCCTAATCTGTAGGCCCTAAATAAACAAAAATCAAGAGCGTAGATCGGAAAAATTTTCTCTTTTTTTTTTTAACCACATAACGGTTGATTACACGCGTTTCTACTCATAAGCATGTAAGTTTAATAAAATTCATTTATGTAAAAAAAGTTTACTTTATTAATACTAATTAGTATAAAATTATTGTAAAAAAACCATTAATTTTTTCATTCATTTTAGATTTAATTATATAATATGCTAATATTCATAAAAATTTTACTTTTTTTGTAACATATGGACATATGGATCGTTTGCAAAAAATATTTAGTTTGTAATCTGTCTTTAAAGTAAAAGTTTTTATTTTAAAGGTTTATTAACTACGATGGTTTTTCTATAAAAAGTAAATTTATTAAAAAATTATTTTTTATAGAGTAGTTGAGCTTTTTTTTTATATATTTTTTTAGTTCCCACAAATAGCATACATAGAAAATAATCAATAAAAAAAATTTTCATTAAATTACGCATATAAATTTACCCTAAAAAAATATTAAAATGTTTTAAAATGCATCTTAAAGTGCTATAATAATCTTTCTTTAACTACTTAAAAATAAAATAAAATTTTAAAGCAACAATAATCGTAATAAAATAAAAATATATATGAAACAGAACTAAAATCTTACAAATGTAACATACGGCAGAAATAACCTTTCGCGTGTACGTATAAGGTTCTTACTGTGCTAAAAAGAGATAGTGAAATGAATATGCGCAGTTATGGCGGAGAAGAGAGTTCGTGTATATTAGCTGCGAACCAATGTCGCGGACTGCCTGACACTGTCTGCCGAAAACTCCCAGCGTCGCCGAATTTATTAACTATTCTCCTACCATAAAGTGCATGCATCAGCACTTGAGAGCTTTTGGATAATATGGTGGGGAGGAGTGTCGTACGTGATACAAGTTAAAAAAATAAATTTCATCTGATTTTAAAAAAATGTTTAAAGACGGGATTTGCAACGATGAGAATTACATTTTATAGTATACTTACTCACATCTGAATGATAGTTTATATTTTTTTTTGTTTTTTATATAGGGAAATCTTTTTTTTTTTATAGATTGACAAGTAAAAGCTGTGTAAGCATAATTTACGAGCATTAGTCTTTTGAAAAAAAAACTGATAATAGGTATTACTTTTTTTTATGCAAAAATAGAAAAACCAAAATTCTTATCTTGATTTAAGGAGAGGTTCTCATGAAACGGGATCAAAAAATCAATTTTTTTTATTTTTGCGTATTATTACAGCTTATTATATGCAGAATAAGTCCTCAAAAGGATTTATTTAGCATAAAAAGATTTAATAAAAAAGTTACAGCATAATTAAAGGAACTACACCATATAAAACATTTAAATGCGTTTTCTGATAAACCACGTTTTTTATATAGGTCTCCACAATATATCAAAAACTACGCAATAGATCGACTTAATTTTTTTTTTTAATTTTGAAGAAAATGAAATTTAATGGGTCCTAAGCCTATTTGCAAATCTTATTTACTGTTTCTCTATTTTTAAAAGCTCTTTGAAAAGCAAAAAATAGCAAAAAATGTGATTAATAATTCAAATGTCCACCGTTTTGAAAAAAGCTTCGGCGATGGAGACTGTTTCACTCCTCGTTTTACGTATGGTCACCTTTCAGATCGTATAAACTATGTTTATAACTGTATTTCTTATTTAAAAAAAATGTCTTCATTATAAAATAATTAATAAATAAATGCGAAAAAGTTTGAGTTGTAAATTTACGTTTTTTACTTGTGAAATCGATTTTTTCCTAAAGAAATCAGTTATAATCGATGGAATTCGATGAAATCGATTGCAATTGATTGAAATCGTTGAAATCGGTTGAAATCGCTCTACAGAATTTTTTTAGCAATTCTGAGAAATGTTTGGCGATTTTACGCGATTTAAAATCGGTTGAAATCGTTTAGAATCGATTGTAATTGATTGTAATCGATGAAATCGATGTGAATTTGATGAAATCGTTTGAGCGATTTAAAATCGCTGTAATCGCTAAAAATAGCTAAAAATCACTGAATATTGAAATCGATTTCAGGAGTGAAAAACCCCTTGACCTCTCTCAAGAAAGCAATATTATTTTTAAAGAGACTTTAATATAGTAACAGGTTATTTTTCGGTAAAAATGAAGTTTGACTATTTAGAAAATCTCATTGTTATAAATAATGAATATAAATAAATAAAAATTAATATAAATTAATATAAATTATCAATATCCGCTAACAAGTGTGACTTTTCATTTTGGGGAAGAAAAAGAAAGTAAGCTTTCTTCTAATTAATTTATGAATGCGAACTTAATATTTTTCAAAAATATCTAAGAAAATATCTATTTTAAATATATTTTCTTTTGTAACGCAAAGTAATTAATTTTTTTTAAATATTTTTGTACATGCATTAGTTTTGGTAATTTAATAAATATGTGGGAAAATGAATATAAATATTCTGAGGACATGCCGTTGCCAGTTTAAACCAGGCACTGGTTTACAGTAAACCAGGCACTGGTTTACAGTGCGAAAAGGACTTTTCGGCACCAATTGTCTGAAATAAAAGAAAAACATTTGAAATTTGTATTTATATTTTTTTTTTTATCATTGAATTGAATTTTTCGCAGTCATTACAAAAAATATTGTTGCAACTCAGGCGTACGTCTTTTATCGCTCTCATATGAACCCCTACACACTCGTCATTGGCTTCGCCGACGACTTGTGTGCGGTGATCACTACTTGTGCGAAAAAGACGTATTTTACGCCCTCGTTACGAAAATATCTATTTTAATAGCATTTATAAAGTGTTTTTTTGCAATTTCCTGCGCAAAAGTCACTTTTTTTGCACGGTTTACCGTGCTCAAAAAAACTTCTTACGCACGGTTTTTAAAATTGCAAAAAATAATGTTCGCAACTCGGGCGCAGGCTTCCCTCTCCGTGTGATCTCCCCGCACCTCGTCATCGGTTTCGCCGTCGACTCGTGTGCACCAATCACCACTCGTGCCGATTACATGCACTCATGTAATCGGTTTGCACACTCGTGCGAGAACGAGGCTTTTTGCGCTCTTGTTACGAAAATAACTATTTAAATACTCCATGCGTAAAGTACGGTTTTACGCATTTTCAGCAAGTAATGCTTTTGTAAAACCGAGCTTTAAGTACGTTGTATCAAAATATATTGTTCGATACTCGCACAAGAGTTAAATTCTTGATTTGTATATAGATAACATCAAACCCTCGCTTTAGCTCTGGCGAAAATGTCACATAAAACAAAAATCTACTTTTACGCACTTGTATCAAAAAAGACTATTGAAATTTCTCTCATTAAAAAACGCCTACTTTTCGCTCTTGTTGCAAAAAATACTACTTATCGATTCGTTACAATACACGGTTATCAATAAATAAAAAAAATATCAATAAATATCAATAAATATAAGTACCTTTGTAATGTAACTGTCGAGCAATGATATGAGTTAAAGATTATTTGTAACTATTGTCCAGCTCACTAAAACGCTGCCTTTTTAAAACATAAAAAATGTACCTGTCAATTGGGAATTTGCTATTAGATAATAAAAGGTTTTTCCCTATTTTTTTTTATCATTTTACCCGGATGAATTAGTGACTCATTAATAGTTATTTATAGTCAATTTAGACACACGATTGTTAATTTGCAGCTGTGCAAAGTATAATATTACAAATCATCTCCGGCTCTTGAAGCTTTTTTTTCTCTTTATAAAAACTATAGAATTTACATTTTTTAAATGTTTTTTTATCTTTCTGTTTCGTAACATTTTAATTTTTTTCTACAAGAATTGTGTATTCAAGTAATCGAATTTCGTAAACAAGTGAAAAATAAGAACTATAAACAAATAATTGTATGCCATGTAGAAAGTAACTACTTTACACAGCATAATTTTTGCTTTTTGTCATATATTACGTAAGTTTACACATAAATCTAGTATTTCAAAATTTTAATTTGCCACGTAGGTACCTATCCTTTTTTGCGAAACCTAGTTGTTTTTCAAAAAATATAAAAAGGGGATGTATTAAAATTTTTATTGAAATGAAACTAATTACACGTGGCTACGTTTATCTGCGATTAAAAGTCGGAGGAGGCAGAGCTTACCGTACGATATTGCAACTGGCTGCGTAAAAAAAGGAGTGTACAACTCGAGCTATATGTAATCTCGGATTCATAGCCTGGAGAACAAATTGTCATTTTTAAAGGCCTGAAAGAGTCGGAGCATATTAGCTTATTAAAACATGCAATTAACATATATATGAGGTTTCAGTATGTCAAACTCGCGTTCAATAGGTCTGTTAAGGTCCGTGTATTTTTTGGCACTTATACAGCAAGACCACAACAGACTTGGCTTTACTTATAGCCTCGAAAAAGCACCAAGTCCATTTGGGTCGTGCGATAAAAATTAAAATCATATGACATCACCAGAATAGACTATACTTATTGTTAGTCTTGACTTGGTCTTAAACTTGGTCTCAGACTATTACATGATCTCAGACTTCCCTATTGAAAAAGGTCGATTGGAATTCCATATGGAATGCCATATGGAATTCCACATGGAATGCCAAATGGAATTCCTTCTAGGTTTTTGGCATGTGGAAATTCCACATGAATTTCCAAGTGAAATTACATCGACAAA
>JAPYZE010001978.1:0-22831 GCA_030522805.1 Leptomastidea abnormis
GATTGTGTGTGTCAATGTGTGTATGGGGGTTTGTGTATTTTCTTTTTTTTTTTTTTTTTTTTATGTGGGGGTGAAGCTTGATGCGTGTGCCTGACTGGTGCAGGGTTTAAGGTTGATGAATAATTGAGATGTATGATGTATGTAAGTTGAATGGTATGAGTATATATATGGTG
This sequence comes from Leptomastidea abnormis, assembly GCA_030522805.1. Taxonomy (NCBI): domain Eukaryota; kingdom Metazoa; phylum Arthropoda; class Insecta; order Hymenoptera; family Encyrtidae; genus Leptomastidea; species Leptomastidea abnormis. The sequence continues at coordinate 174 of JAPYZE010001978.1, forward strand.
AAGACTATAGGAAACAATGTTTTGGGGGATAAGAATTGTTTGAATTAAGAAAATATGGCTATGATGTCATTGGTAAATTTGTATCAAATTATTAGATTTTTGTAATAGAATGTATTATTTTTTTAATTTAATAACAAACGAAAAATGTGATTTTGAAATTTTGAGAAAAATCGTATTAATTACACACATTACCTATAAATAAGTCTTCTCCTAACACTCCTCTTAAAAAATCCACTGCATCCATTGCAAGCAAGTATTCCATAATGCTTGCCAGAACTGGTATCTCCACAAACAACACAAATTAAACCCAAGCTTCTCGGTGCTTTATTCGGATGATGCTGATGATGTCTGTCTTGCTGCTGATTACCAGATTGCTGTTGTTGGTTGGACACCTGATTCTGTTGAGTAGTACTCGATTGTTGTTGCTGCTGCTGTTGCTGCTGATGAGCAACGGTATGGTGATGCTGATGTGGTTGCTGCTGCTGCTGGTGATGATGAACAGGCGATGGTTGCTGATGATGTTGGGCTGCAGCAGCTACAGCAGCGGCTGCGAGCATGTGCGGATGGCTGCCGTTTTCGAGGGCCATGAGGTAAGGCGAGCGAGCCAGTGGGAAAGTATCGGGGGGTATACTGCGACAGAGTGGCATTGGATAGTCCTGGACCGAACGGGAGCCGTAAGGATCGTGGCTGCCTGTGCCTGCACTGGTTGGTCCTGTTGTCGACGAGGTCAACGAGGGACTGTAACGCTCTGGCAATCCAGGTGATATTACGCTGCTCTCTGCTGAATCTGTCGATAATACAAACATAAATAATAATTTTTACTTTAATAATGTCTATATAATGTAGGATCTTATTTATGAACATAACTGTAATTTGTTAATTTCAATTTCTGTTTTGAATTTAATTAGTTTTTAAGCATATTATGCAATCAAACCAAAAACCTACATCCGCACCTTTAAAAAAAAAAAAAAAAAATTATGTCAAAAACATAGCGCACAAATCAGAGCGCGCGTCACTTTCATCATCCTTAAATCTTCACGACTCTTCCAATCTAGCGCCTATATACCAGCACCTCTTACACCTACATCTACAGAACAAATTCTCCACAACCCCCCATAGCGCCACTCTCTATCTCTCTCTATCTCTCTCTTTCTCACCCAGTAGCAATAAATACAATTCCATCAAATCTCGTTTCCCTTAATGAAAAGCGTGACTAATAAAATAAGTGGGCGCTCGTACTCTCTCTCTCTCTCTTTCTTTTACACAGAGACACACCACACTACTACTAACTAAAGTGCCGTTACATCTATACGTACTGGCGGAACGAGAGAAATCACATTATTTAGCTCACGCCCAATCTTCTATCACTACGCAGATGTTTGCTACTTCGGCGTCGAGTAGGAGAAACTCTCTTCAAAAGTCCCTTTTTCTTTCCTATATATACTTATATATACCAATGGCTTACTACTTCTTACTGCTTGATCCTCTTTCTTTCTATCTTATATATTTTTCTCTTATTCTTGTGTCGTTTGGATGCTTCTAATTTTCTTCCAGTTCGCTACTTCCTTATATATAGTACACCCTATATAGTCTTTCTTATTCTCCTTTGCTGAGAGTCTGTGTATTAAGTCGTCTTTTTTTTAATGAATTGGGTTTCGTATATAAATTATTTATGAGCTGCAGAAGTATAACCAGGCACGATTATAAGAGATGCGTATATTTTTAGAGGAAGGAATTAATTGTTGTTAAAAATAAAAAAAAAAAAAAAAAAAAAAATTAACCGTAACATATCCTCGCAAAAAATTATTACCGCGGTATCAATATTTCGATTAAAACCCTAAATTCGTCCACAAAAAACATTCACAATATAAAACCCCACCAAAATATTACTTACCCCGTCTCTCCCCTCCCCCCATCAAAACAATAAAAAAAAAATTAAAAAATATATATCATCCGCATCACACTTGGGCTACTCTACCATATCCAGTATTACATCCTACATCTCTAACCATTCATTTCTCATTGCAATTTATAACCAAGACTGCTGCTACTGCTGCTGGCGCTCACCGATGCTTCAGCAATGATCCCGTAATACTACGCCCCTAGTCTAAGGCTACATATAGGTATATAGAAACGATGGAAAGAGCGAACGAGTAAAGAGACGCAGGTGGCATTTTGGTATACGGCAGGAAAAGCTCTCTCTCTCTTTCTCTCTCTTACTCTATACTCTATACTCGACTCTCAGTACCGGCGCGTCATTGATATGCTAATGAAATTTGACGCCCTCGTATATAGCGAGAGCCAGAAAGCCCCTGGCAAAGCTTCTCTATCCTTTTCCCTTCTTCCATCTTTCTCTACTACTCTCTCTCTCTCTCTCTCTCTCTCTCTCTCTCTCTCTCTCTCTCTCTCTCTCTCTCTCTCCCCCCCCCCCCCCCTCCCCCCCCCCCCCCCCCCCCCCCCCCCCCCCCCCCCCCCCCCCCCCCCCCCCCCCTCCCCCCCCACCACCAACCACTACGTAGTATATAGGTATAGGGGGTGTATATATATATATATATATATATATAGCCTCGCTTTTGTGCCATCTCATGCCCCGAGCTTTCCCACCCTCTACTCTCACTTCTCTCTACTCTGTACCATCGTCGTTTTATTCGTCTTCTATATATGTTTGCCTCTTCTTGCTGTGATTGCTCGAGAGTCGAGAGTATATCCAAAGCGCACTTTGATTGAATATATTTGAATATATATCTATATAGGTATGCACTTTGCTATTACTATTGGAGAAAAAGAGAAGAGAAAGCTTATGCTTATTTCATATTCTATATAGTTTTGATATGAAAATACTTTTATTTTATATGACAATTCAATTAATTTTGATATCTATTTTTGTGAATATTTAAAAATAGCTTAGCTATATCATTATTTTTATGAATTTTTTTTTATTTAATCTTATTAAAAAAATTACATTACAATCATAAGAAGAAAAATCGTAATGTAAAACAGTTATGTAATTAGCATTAACACAAAAAATATAATTGTTCATAAAATTTTTTTTTTTTATCAAACCTAACAAAATAATCCAAAGTTTAATGTACAATTCAATTTCCAACATTATACACCTATAATCCCATATATTAATTCTAAAATAAACTCAACCTTTTTTAAACTACATCCCTTATCCCTGTATGCTATAAATATATAAGCATAAAAATTCATAATTCAAGACGTATACAGCAAAACAAATTCTTGCCCAAAACTTTAATACCACTTGCTCGCTCCTATAACCCAACTATATACAATGTGTAGTCCAAGAAATGTCATTTTTATTTGCCTTATACTTATCCTGTTCCTTTCTCTAAAGAACCAACCCTTAAGCCAACCAAGGGTGTTTTTGCTACTGTATTATACGATCGTGTATATATACATATCCATCCTCTCCCCTCTCCTTCCCACGAATCTGTTTACTTTGACTAAAACACACATACACCCCCTTCTACTTTTACCCTTATAGCTATAGCTACACGTCTCGCATTCCTAGGCTACATCCGAGATTTCATTTATCTAATGGCCTGGAACCACTATGTATATATATAAATGATGTGGAGCTACTAGAACGTATATTTGAAGGCACTGTATCATACCAGTAATGTAAGTGATTTGTAATTGAGTGTGGAATGATGTATATATAAGGATGTGAGTGTGTAAATATTATTTTGCCTGTGGGATTTTTGAATGTGATGTTGCGATAGTAAGTAGTTGCGATTGATTACGCTATACAGCTAAAAGTATAAAAGGATAATGGATTTTTGTAAGGTGGCTTATATATAATTTTTTCAAAAAAAAAATTTTTTTTTATGTACTCAAAATAATAACAATAAATAGAACATTATGTTACTTTAATAAAGTGGCATTTTATAAAAAAAAAAAAAAACTCGAAAATGTAGCAAATATATTATAAACAAGAAAAAATTTTACATTGCAAATTTTTTAATTAATAATTTATAATGTCATTTTATTAGATCTACAATTAAATTATGTCAACTTTAATTTGTTTTTTATTTTTTTTTTTCATTCCAAATTAATACAACAAATAAAAATTTCATTTCGTAAATACATTAGATTCAAATATGCAAAACGAAAAACAAAATCCGCTTACAAAAAAAAATAGATGAAGATAAGACCGACACTGCAATGTAAAAATCACAACTGCCAAAAAAAAAAAAAAAAAAGTAATTAATGAAATAAACACACTACACGTAATACAAGCGCGGGAAGCACGAGCCGTCGGCACCGACCTCTTGATTATGTGATAGACTTGGATGGTGCTTTGGTATATTTTATATGGTATATACATTGTAAGGGCACGTGACCCTACCCCCTTGATAAGGGGGTTTTAAAGACGGTACTTGGTATTTCGATCACGTAATTTGATTCCGGCTAAATTTTATGGCCTGCTGTTGTATACGTTATATGTATGTATAAAGGAAGGTAATTTTCAAATTGACTGGTTTATAGAAAAGGTTTGGTGAATGTATAAACTTGGTGAGTATATTTTTTTGATGAATACATTTGTTAACTGTAATCTTTTTTTTTTTTTTATTGAGTGATTAGGATTATAGAATGACATTTTATCACTAAATGATTAATAATATATGATTTTCATAGGTTGTAATTTTGAAATCAGTTTAAGTTTTTTATTAATATGAGGATAAGAAAAAAGGTTTTTAAAAATTTATCTGACATATTTTATTATACGTATACGAAAAAAATACGAGTAGTGCAACCATATTTCAATTTGTGTAACAACCTAAGCTACTGTTATGACAATTATTCATACTGATTAAACATTAGAGTTGTGATTATTCAGATAACAATATCTGAATATCCGATAATTTTATTCGACGAATATTCGTAATCTAAATATCGGATATCCCAATATAAAATCCAGATACAATCTATACGGATAGTAAAATATCATTTAAAAATTTTTGCAAAACTTCACCTTTTTAAATATTATTTTTGTGAGAAATTCCATTTATTAAAAAAAATAAATCAATGTTACTTTTATTGAAATAAAAAAATTTATTCTTACAAACGTTAAAATTGTAATGACAATGTAAACTTACCGTGGCGAATACTTAGTGGACTTGAGGGACTTTTCGGATGTTCTGAACTAGTTTCGTTTTGCGACTGCTGATGGTGAATGTGATGCTCTTCCGACGAACCCATCGTAGCAATATCATTCATATTCTCATTAGCAGCACGCTTAAAAAAAAATTACAATACTAATTTATACTAATTTTGAAAACAATTTTTTTTGTCAATTCCTTTTTGACATTCTATTGAATATATTTCGAAGCATGCTATGACAATAGATATCAGGAATCGAATTCACAATCTGTAGATTATTAAACCAGTATACTGACGATCAAGCCATTTCAATCTTAATTTTACTTTATATTGTTTTTATATAAAGCTATTAACTTTACAATTCATTTTAATTTTAATAATTTGTTATATAAAAAACAAAAAAAAATTGTTTTACGAATTAGAATTATCCGAAATTTATAAATTATGCTAAATTTCATCGACTAAGAATAGCAAAGTAATTGAATAAGAAAACGAAATAACATTAAGAAAAGTATAATAAAATTCAATTTATAATCTGCAAAGTAAATAAAAGTAAACCGAACATTTGTAATTTACAAAAGTAACATATACTTTGATTTCAATACATGTTAAGTCTTTTGATGTTAAAAAAAATAATAATTTTCATATTTACCAGTATAAACTTTTTAAACAGCATAACAATCTATCAAATTCACAATAATCCTTAAATGTCCAAACATATTCTCTAAATCAACAATTTTAAAACTTCCAACACCTTAAAGTTCCAGAGTTTCTAAATATCTACAGTTTATTTACTTTCTAAATTCACCAAAACAGATTTTTTTTCAACAGTCACAAACGCACTTTTTTAAGTTTCACAACAAAAGGTCACGCAACATCGTATATCACCATTATAAACTCTGAACTCACGTTATATCAACAATCGATTATCAAGCAGTTTTCATATACCTTCTTCTTATAGTGTCCAAGTCTTTATCACTTTAACTTCAAATTTTAAAACTCTTCTCTAAAAAAAAAAATTAACACAATAACCCCCCATCAAAATAACCTCCATACACACACAACATCAACAAAATCCACAAATTTCCACTTTGCACTAAAAATCGTATATTATCTGCTCATCACTGCAGCTAACCACCTTATATTATTCCAAGAGAGCAGCAACAGCTCTTCTCTCTCTATATCCCCGACTAACGTCAAAATCAAAGAACATCACACCAGAGACGAGAAAACGACTAGCAGCCGCCGCAGCCACACACACACTATATTAGCACAAAAACCAATACACACAAACACTTGTCAAGCACTGATATTTGTATATATATCTTATAAACTAGATATCGCGAGAGGAAAGCTGCTGCCCTTTTTCGGCGGGGTAGATGTTATAGGGTGGGACGCGTATACAATCGCGATGCCGACCATTGGTCCACGAGATCGTTGGCTACCGCCGAGGAAGGCGGGATCAGGAGGCATGCCGCCGCAGCTGCCGCGTAAGAGACGAAACAAGAGCACTGTAGTACTGTACCCCCCACCTCCGAAACTCGCGTCACATATATATAAATGCGGGGGTGGTTTCTACTGTGAATCCCGTGTATGTGTATAAGTAAGCAAGTAAGAGAGAGATAGAAGCGGCAAGGATTTAACCTATAGCCGGGGCACGTTTGACGCGACGGTGGCGGTGGCGTCGCGGGGTCGCCCTCTCTTCGTGTATACCTACACGACGCCACCGCCACCCTCTCTGCTGCTGCTGCTCTTGCGCTTTATCCTAGGCAAAAAAAAGAGAGCTTTCACGAACGTGGGGGATCGTCTGTTGATAGTGGGGAGGTGGTTGTATATTCCTCTTGTGGCAGCGCATGCGCTGATATTTTACTGATGTTGTTGCTATACTACTTGTATGAGTGTTGGTGTAGGTCACCCCCCCAGCTATCAAACTTGTTGTGAAGGGGTAAGTATGGTATATATAGGTGCGCGCGCCGAGAATCGAACGTAGCGAATTGAACTGATACGTGGTGGAGAAGGGGTTTTAAAGAGAGTATAGATATTATAGATAAGTAAGAGGGGCCAGAGATGAAAAATAAGGAGGCTATTAATCTGCATCGGCTTTGATCGGTCCACGATATTTTGTACATGTATAAAGTGAGGGATTAAAGTGCGAGATAGAGGTGGGGGTACTTATACCTACACTTATTTGCAACTGATATTTGTGCTATGATTGGATGAGCGAGCAGCGGACGAAACGTTTTTTTTTTTTAATTTGAATTTTTAACTTTATTTTTGTTTTTAGTTCGAAAATATTATATTTTTATTTTATATTTTTTATAACTTGATGTAATAAATACAAGATAACATACCTTAGCAGTTGATATTATTTAGATCTCATTGTTATATAGCCGTGAACATATTTTGTAAAATTATTTACGTACAATAAAACGTTTACAATTATTTTTTTAATTTTTCCCTTCTTTAAAATATTATCAAAAATTAGGTCACCCTTACAAAAAAGCCTTACTAAAAAAAACCCTACAAACCCTACCCCTCACTAAACATTGCATCTAAATTCAAATCCGCATCCTTACAACAAATTACAATGTCTTAGCTATATTGTACATTAAAGCAATGTAACTTTGTTACAACAAATCCTCGTTTACTCTCTATACATATATATGATATCGAGTAAGAACTTGGAATACCGCAACTGACACATAGTATTGCCTTCCGGCAAAATTTCGAATTTCCCAGAGTAATCACCTCGTCCTCGTGACATTTTCACATTAAAGCTTGAGCTGTATATATAAGGTATAGAGAGAGAGTGAGAGGAAGAGATTGAATAGTAAGTCTTATGTACATTCAGAAGCATTAGCCGATTCTCACCGAGGCACGCTTAGGTATAGCTTTAAAGCTCGAGGCAAGCTCGAGCGTTAATCGCAATTTAAATCCATGCTACTGCTGCTACTACTACGCTCTTCTGTATTTCTCGATTCTGTATACCTCGTTACCCTTTTCACTTTGTAGTCCCTTCGACGAACTTTCGCTCTTGTGACTATATATATCTATACAAGCACAGGGATAGGAGATACCTCTTTGCTGATGAGAGCTTGCAGTATTTTAACTATTTATTGTCAGGTACTTTGTTTAAGAATTGGTGAGATATATGACTATAGAAAAATTTCATTTTTTCCGTGGATCCCATGACCCATTTATATCCCTGAAAATTATTTTTCTCATTTTTTTTCTTTTTATTTATTTTTTTTTTATTTTTTGTTAAAACTACTGTCTAAAATTTTATTTACACATTATTAGATTTTGTTTATTAAATTTAATTACACAAAATCTATCTCATTTTTGCGTATAAAAAAATATACATAAAAAAACATAGATTATTTCGCCGCCATGTTGAATACACAACATCCTTTGGAGTGTATCCTCAACATACATACACATAAAATAATTTCTGTGTGTATAGTGTATACCTATCTTTATATATATGTATAAACTCCGCGAACTTTTCCATGCTTGCTCCTTCGTTCCCACTCCATATCAGAAGATCGAACACTGGCTTTCCGATCCCTAACTACAACCAAGGTGGTGGTAGTGGTGGATGATAATGATAAGAGGAGAGGTAGGAGGATAGAAGAGGACAAAACTTAAACGTAAAAGCAAGAAGGGGTGGTAGACTGGTAGTATAAGTATAGTGATTCACGTATAACCCACCACAGCTATATATACCTACCCTGAAACACGAGACGCCAGCCACGCCCCTCGATACCCAAGTATATGGTCTCGTCCAATGGGAGTGGAACGTCGCGACGCTGCGGCCTCCGCCAATAGGATTACCCTCTGACACGCTCTTTCGCTTGTCAACTATAGAGAGAGAGCTTGCGCTAGAACCACCGCTGCGCCCGCGATCACTACCACTATACCACTACTACAACCATCAACCCCCGGTTATATACGAGCTATACATATGTTGTATGTTTCTGTGTATATACGAACGGATGTGTGTGTGGGTGGGTTGACATCTATGCTATACACACTTACTCAGTCTGATAGCGCAAGTATGTGTGTGAATGATCATTCGTGTATATATATATATATAATCAGTAGATAGAAAAACTTCGCTATAACCCGGTCTACCCCATGTGTACGTGTGTGTGTGCCTTTCAACTCTCAGCCCAGGTCCCGGAGATATTGCCTTCTCTATATATTCGACCTCGCTGCTATACATACCCTCCTCCTCCTACCTGTATACCTATACCCTCTCCAGCTCTGATGTCGTATCCTCTTGATATATCCCTAGCGCCTGCTCGCTCCATCAATCGCCAGTTTTTCATCCTTATTTAACCCTATATAACCCCCTGTACTTTCGTTCTGGGTTGCGCTGCTCTATTTTGCACCATCTCCCTTACACTCGCATCATTGTCCATTGCTCGTCTTCTCTGTCTTTTTCGTGCGGGCCACACTTTTTGAGCGCAGATGTGTGGCTTGCGATACGCGGTATTACCAGATTTAATACCCAGAGCTGTATAGTTGTATTCGTTTATTTTTATACCCTAAACTGCTGTGTATTTAGATCAATAATTTAAATTTTTCAATCTGATTTTATCACAAATTTATTGAATTGATATTGAATTAATTTATTATATATTTTTTTCTTCTGCAAATCTCTGCATAAGTTTTCATTTCAGACTTTTTTTAATTTGAATAAATAAAATTGTTATCGTGGAAGTGATACGGATTAGATAATTGTTCTTCTTCTTTTTTCAAGACGCAAGTTTACATGATGGGCTGGCGCTTGGACAAAAGTTTCCGTGTCAAATGTTATCGGTAGTTCGGTTTCATCAGAAATACGAAAATTGTAATTGTGCAATAATACTGCAATTGCTTGTTTCGCTTGTAAGACACCATATTTTTTTCCTAGAAACAAAAAAATATTTTTTGAAAAACTTTTGATTTATATCTTTATATTAAAAAATTTTCAAGTCTTAAGGATTCTTATCTATGATTTTGTACAAAAAAAAACTTACCAATGCAATTGCGTGGTCCTTCTCCAAATGCTAAATTTACATAAGACGATCTCGAAGCTACATTTTCTTTAGTGAAACGCGAAGGATCAAATCTACTTGGATTCGGATAAAATTTTGGATTACGATGAACACCTGGTGGTGAGAATAAAACTCGCATACCTTTTTTAATCACGTAATTCGAATTAGGAATTGCAAAATCTTCCACACACAATCGATTTAAAAAATCCACTACAGTATATTTCCTTAAAGTTTCTGAAATGTATGTGATTAATTATTATTTTTTTTTTTACCTGCTTAATGCAAAAAATTATTTTAAAAATTGATACACACCAGAAATTACCATATCTAAATACTCCATCTCCGCTATACTATCATAAGTGAAACCATCTTGACTTTCGGCTACTTTATCAATTTCTTCCTGTAATTTTACTTGAATATCTGGATTCATAGCCAACTCGAGTAAACAGTAAGTTGCCGTAGATGATGATGTTTCAAATCCACCAAGAAAAAATACAAATGCTTGAGCTGCTGCGTCAGCCAGACTTAATCGATCATTTTCTAGTCGTAAAATTAAAATTATCAATTTTATTTTTAATTATTGCGACGTAAATTTTTTAATACCTTGACTTTTTTCGTCAATTTCAGCCGATAATTCATCGTCCTCCAGCATACCCTTATCCATGAGTTGCATCAACAAATTCATAAAATCATTTCTTACAATATTTTCTTGACGCCGATAATTTAAAGTGCCATTAAATATATCGGCAAAAAAATTTCTAACTACCTTGTGATAAAAAGGCATATTTATCGATTCGAGAATTTCTGGCAGAAAAACGGCAATCAGCATGTTTATTCTGCCAAATTCAAATGCTTTCACTCCAAAACGTCGAAAAGCGTTGTTTGGATCTTTCAAGCTATTACAATTGAAACCGTAAACCGTAGATGAAATGATGTCAGTGGTGTATCTAAAAAATTAAGAAAAAAGAATTAATTTTTTATTTTACTAAATTTCTTGTTAAAATGAAATAATTATTATACCTCGCAATCATATCTTTAATCTCAACAACATCAGAAACTTTCAATTCTGCATCACAAGCCTTAATCATCTCATCGCCGATTTCAGCCATTAGTGGATAAATCTGTCTCAATTTTGATGGAGTAAAAGTTGGCGTAAATTTACTTCTCAATCTTCTCCACTTATCGTGAGGCTGTAAAAATATGTTTGCCGACATGGAATCGACTTTTTCATTCATGAACCAGCCGCGATCGCAAAATTTTGAAAATTCTTTGACGAGAATTATTCGTGTAAGCTCAGGATCATTTATGACGATTACAGGTCGGTGAAAAATGTACATTCCGTGAAATGGATGTTGATTATATTTTTCATATGAATTTCTGATTAGCTTACCTGTAAAATTAAAATTTTATTATTTCTCTATTTTTTTCTCGTAAATGTTATCTTATTACATTTTTGTTACATAAATAATGCTAAATATTTTTTTATAATAAATCGTCGAGATCAATCTATTAATATTACAGAATATGTATTTTTATAATGCATCAATGTCAATTTACAATCAATTATTTATTTTTAATATTTTAAATTAACTTATATTAACTATCGATTAATGAAATTCACGCAAATATTTTTATAAAAAAAATTTTAATTACAATTTAAAATTTACCTAAAGACATTTTTCCAAAAAGATAAGAAATTGGAATGTTTCCCAAAGGTATCGACGGAGTCTCATGAGGTATTCCATGTCGTTTCCAATAATTATACACACAACACCTAAGGTAAATATAAAAAGCAGCAAAAACTACAGTCACCCAAAATAATTTAGTTTCTAAAAACTCCCACATAATAAAATTTATTTTTTACCGGAGTCGATAATAAAATATAAACCAAAACTCGACTGTGTAGTATGTTTGTGGATAGAATGAAACTATACTGCAATATTCTACGTATACTTTCTGATGCCAACTTGTACTTATCTATGCGCGATATTATTAATTTGGTCATAAAATAATTTATCATGCTCTTGGGTAATTAGAGCAAGTGCGCTTAATTAAAAATATTCGTACAATGTACTGATTAAGCTATTATTGGAATTGAAAGAGAAATTGAAAAAATGAAAAATTCATAATCTTTTATAATATTATTACTCAAATATTTAAAAATAATTATTGTTTTCATATCGCAAGTAATTTTTAAAAATTATTTGAAAAACAAATTTTATTTGGATAAACCTTTCAGACTGCACATACCACCAGGAGATATATTATGTTTCAATCTGCAATCTTTAAATTATGATCAGTCGGTGTGGCAGTTGACGGCATGCTTAACATCTGGTAACTCAATATAACTGAGCGTCTGACTGATAATGCATCGATTATCTTATTGTCATTTTTTTAAATGGAATAAGAGAAAAAGAGATTGGGTTTTGAAAATTACTAATTTTGCTAAGTGGTCGTCAACGAGATTCGAAAGATCTTAGATATAATAATAATAATTGGGTGTTCTGATTTCCAGTAACAAGAAGTACGTACGTAGACTACTATATGTGCCACCTAAATCTGTGCTACACCAAATTTTAATCATCTAATAAAAAGATCTAATAACTAATAGATATTTTCGTAACAAGGGCGTAAAATACGTCTTTTTCACACGAGTAGTGATCACCGCACACAAGTCGTTGGCGAAGCCGATCACGAGAGTGCACCGATCCCTCCCACGAGTGCATGCAATCGGCACGAGTGGTGATCGGAGCACACGAGTTGTCGGAGAAGTAAAAAAAAATTCATTACATTAAAATATATGCTCTCTGAGGAGTGAGAGTCAGAGAAAGAGAGAAGTGACACTGCATGACGCGATATATGAAAAAAAGCGCAATCGTTAATGACACGGCAAATTGCAAATTTTCAAAGTGGCTATGGTGTGTGCAGCTGAGCCATATGAAACGTTAGCGTGCACTTCAGCACCTTATTTGTCAGGATAACTGTTTAGATAGTCTTTTAACGCCCCGAGCGTAAATAATATTCTAGTAAATATATTGTAGTTTACAAACAAATTAAAAATATTCTTCTTTTTTTAAATCTTTATTAGCAACATATTTTTATTTAGTTAAAAAAAATAATTTTAACTTTCATTTATAATCATTTAATTCAGTTATTTATCAAAAAAAAACAATTGTTGAAGTACATTAATTTATGAATTTTATTATTTTTTTTTATATGACTATTAATTTATGTACCAAAAACTAGCTTATGTATTTTTTTTTATATTTTTCCAATTAAAATACTTTCATAAATAAAATTAAAAAAAAAAATAAAATGAAAATGAAAAAATTTTTATTTTTAAAAAACAAAACATTATTTGAACTATGCAACCCTCACACTATACTAAAAAATATTGTAATAACCCTAACATATAACAAAAATTACATTATATCCACTCGACCTTTATCCAGAGCTCACATGCTCTCAATTTTCCTTTTTTTTTCACTTAATCAAGTAAAAAACAAAAAAAAAAGAAAAATAATAGAAAAAAAAGAGCGCAACAATCCAATAGGGCACCATGTAATAAGCCAAGCTTATATAGTACCTATATACCAGGTATATACACACAAAGAGCCTGATGGTCCCTCCCTCTCTCAATACACTTACTTATACGTTGTATTATATAGCCGAGCAACAACTGCGCGTTGCGCGTATAAAGACGGAACTCGTGCAACGTGATCCGTCAGTTTAGCATCACACCTCTCGTCGTTTAAAACACGCGTGTGTCTTCTTATTTTAAGAAGATTTTAAGCAGTTGAATTATAAATATATATTTCTTTTAATTTAAAAATAAATAAAAGTTATTGATTGTCTAAAACATTATATCGCTTAGAATTGTAACAAAAAAAAAAATCGGTATTTTCAATTGCCGATATATCGCTATAATTATAATTAAAAATTGCGCATAAACATCATCTATAAAAAGTTTAAACTTGATTATATCAAAAACACTCTCCTCACAAATAAAAATTATATTTTTATATTTCATCGCAATATCAAACAAGCAATCTCGAGTCTCTTTCATAAAAAGGATTATCCCATCCTCTTTTTTTTTTGTCTTCGTGTGTAATTTGAAGCAAAAGTGCCGGAGGGGCTGTTAATCGGACTATATATTTAACCGCCACCTGTTCAAAACTTTGAAACTATATAATATAAGAACTTAAATTTAAAGCTGATCGCGCGAAAATTATTGCTCGCTGAGAAATTGCGACGGTTAACTCAGTCGCTCGGTTCATGTTGAGGTAACGAATATTACGCGACTCGCCGCGGTAATATCCGATTTTATATTGTTACAGTTTATACTTTTGTTTGCTCATTTGGGCAATCCTTAAAAAATAAAAATAAATTTATTTTTTTTTTAAAAAGTTACAAAAATTGTTGTGTAATTTTATTTTCTATATTAAAGTTCTTGTCTATCAAGTATAGCAATGTAGAACCAGAAAAAAAGTCAAGGAGTTACAAATCTAAGAGTGAGTGAATGAGAGGAAGAGTTTAAAAAAAAAAACGGAGTAGTAGGGCGCGATAAAAGCGAGTGTATATAGTCGAGTGCGCCTTGATAGTAAAGAGGAGAAAAAGGAGGAGGAAGAGGAGGAGTATATTATAGATCAAGCTTCGAGGATGAAGTGGGGCTATAGATGCTAAAGAGTGGTCTCATATACTCTGTATTAGACGAACCGAGTCTGTTTGATTTTTTTGCTGTTGCTGTTGTGTATAGTTGTAATCTACTACGGATTAAAAATAACAAAAAAATAAATAAATCTCTGGTTCTCAGGATGGCACGGAGTATCTGCCACGTGCTGCTTTTATTACTTACTGTAAGTTGAGATTTATGTGTATATTTTTTCCTTGTTTTATATGTGTATTGGTATCTGTGTCTATATTTAATGCTTGGACACATTAACTTTTTTTTATGTGAGAGTATGCGTTATGTGACGGCGTAGTTTATGTGATATATTGCGATGTTTTGAGTGATGCCATGAGATTTAGTCAAAATGTTGGAGAATTTTTTTTTTACTAATACACTTGAAAATTTCTAGCAGTCTACATTTTAGTAAATATTTTACATGCAATTTAAAAGAAAAAGCTTTTAATTTTTGACATGATTCTGTATATAATTTTATTTTTTATTAAAAAAAAAAAAAAAAAAAGATAATTTGTATCGAATGAAAATAAAATTATTTAAAAATATTTTTCCTACGTTCAAAAGTGTAAGTCTAATTTTAAAACTTACTTAGCAGAAGAAATGTTTCTGGATGTTAATCAAAAAATTTTTTTTATAGACTACTTAAGAGCAATAGTGGAGTAGAGATAAAAAGTAAGCGGTGTGTGTGTCGGTATGTTTTATAAGTAATGATTTTATTTTTGATTAAGATTTTCGTCTTAAATATAATCCTACTTATCTTTTATTCATAAAAAAATATAATATGATATGCAGCGTTTGCTTATTCATATTTTTAGACAAACATAATGTAACATCTTATTACGATATAGTTTTACAGCTATTATGTTACCGATTAAAATGTTTAAATTTAGAAATTTGTTGTTTTACAAAATTACGTTTAGAAAAAAAAAATATGAATTAAAAATTAAAATTTTCTTCGTATTTAACGTGTAAATAAATAAAAATATCCTTGGCAATATCACTATATACATGCAGACATAAGAAAAAAAAAATTGCAGCATCTATCATCATCCCCAACATGTTCATCAACAACAGTGTTTTGATTAACTACGTACATAAAAAAAAAATTCATCCTTAAGTAACTTAGATATAATAAATTACTCGTCAATCTCCAACTTAGTATATGTACAACGATTTAATGTATATTATGTATAACGAAAGATGCGCTCCCATACACATATACGTATACAAGTAGATATAAGCAACCAAGCAAAGTCAGCCGGAAATAAGATCTTAGCGTCTCTTCTGACCGGAAAAGGAATGCGACGAAGACAAGATAATAAGTCATTACATCACCTTTTTTTTCCCCTCTTTCTTACTTACCTTTTCTTTTATTTTTTTTTTCTTTTTTATTCTGTACCTACTTTCGCTCGCGTCAGCTATATATACCTACTATAACAATCAGTATAGGTATAATCACACGGTACTTTTTCGTTTTTCGTGCATAAAATAAAGCTTGTCGTTTTATTTGATGTTTCGTGAATTACTATAAAATTATCATCCAATATATAGTTATACAAAAATGTGACATTATACATTTCTCAAGAAATAAGGAACACATCAATCAGTTTATTCAAACTTTCGTAACAAAATATTCAAATGATATGAGTATATTCGCATATGCTAACGAAGCATCAATCATTTTTATTGAAAAAAAAAAAAATAAATAAATAAATAAACAATTACGTCACATAATACATGCATCTCCACGTCACCCTAGTACTTATCAGTGTCAAAAAGTAACTATATATATAGGTAACTCATTCACCTACAGAGCAAGCGGCAAAGTAAAGGATTCGATAAACATAATATGTATACATATAAAAGAGACATAGGATATATATATATATATATATATATATCGCCTTAAACATATTATATTATGTATATCATACCCAAGTGACGTAAAGGGCGCGGTTTATCAGTAACGTCAATCGACGTGTGGCCGCCAGCAATCACACTTCCTCCCCCCCCTTCTTCCTTCTCGACTTTTTTTCTTTATATATGCATACAGAACTTGAGGATATTTGCCTATATAAAGTATATATTATGCAAGTTATAAATACGTTGCGCGCGGTCCTTTTGACGTCGTGCTTATGTCGATCATCGTTTCGGAATTGAATTTTCGAGGGATATATAGGTATGTGCGTATATGTATAAAGATATGCGTGATATGAAAGACAAGACGAAGGTAGAGAGAAAAAAAAATGACTGTGTGTTTTGTTAAGCAGAGTTGGAGATTGACGTGACATACAATGTGTGAAATATTGCTTTTTATATATGTATATTTATTTTTTCTTCTTATTTATTTATTTATTTATTTATATTTAATTTCATCGCTATTCTTTATTTCGACAAACTATTTCGTGCCTTATCACACTCATATGCTTATTTATTATATCTTGAATCCTGTAGGAACAAGTACAATTTATTTATTTATTATGTAAATTAAACCAAAATGTAAAAAAAAACATAATCTTATCTCTTATCTTTTAACAAAAAAATTATAGTAGCAAAAAAATAGCAAAAAAGCTATAAATTTAATTTTACAATCGCAGTTTCACTAAAGCTTAACTTCCTTACACACACACTAACATCTTTTTCTCGCGTCAACAAGTACGCGCGTACTTTGAAAAGCATTTCTTTTTTTTTAAGCTATACTGCTTACTCCGCATACTATTACATACATTTCTATGGAACAAACACGTATAATATGCATCTCGTAGAATCTTAAAGAAAAGCCTGACTTTCGCGCAAATTTTTTTTTTTTTTTTTTTTTTTTTTCATGTACATGCAAATCCGCGATAGCATATGTATCGGTAAAAAAAAAAAAAGAAAAATATATATAAAAGTCGCTGTACGGATAAGAAGTAGTGAAGAGGTTGCGAAAAATATGTTGCTTAGTCACTTGTGTGTGTGTGTATGTGAGTAAAAAGTATATTTGTAAGTGGGTAAGAGACTGGATGGAGGTGTAAGTACGTTTTAGCTTGAAATAACTGATTTCGAGTGTTTCTGATTAGTCGGCTATATACATGTGAGACATATGTATCTGATAAAAAAAGGAGAGAGAATAGAAGGTTTATATCTATTTTTATTTAGCTTGTGATTCCATCAGCGTCATTTTTTTATATAATATATTTGAAAAAGCTTCCTGCTAAATACTTTGGCAGCGGTTTTATATTTATAAAACAAAAAAATTAATTACTATCACGTTTAAAAATTTTTAATGATTAAAAATATCAAAAAATTTTGTTAGAAGAAAAATTTTTTATTTTAATAACGATTGAGATTGTAGTTATTGCTAATCAAAGTGAGTATTATCTCTTTTGCTCAATATAAATAACTAAATATTCACATAACAATAAAAATTTACAAATACCAATAACTAAATGAATTGATTTCATATGTATAAATAATTAATAAAAGCTAAATGAAAAAAATAAATCAAAAATCACAATACATTATATATAAAATACTAATTATCTCTAAATAATCATTCTCGATAGTGAGAAATATATCCATCAATCAACATTAAAAACAACAATAGTCACATACCTTTCATTTACAAAGCATAATATAGAATCAAACGTTTATCGGAAGCAATATACGCAGACAAGCTATTATTACGCATTTTACCGCAATCTAGAATAAAAGCGCGCCAGACGCAAAAATTTCTCACCTTCAATAGATCCTATACATCATCGGTATATTATATAGGTATACAATACCGATTCACTATATATACTCTAAACGATCTCACAACTACACACAATCCAAAGTTTTTCATCCAAGTATATATATAAATATATATGTTTGTAATAGGTAGTCAGAGGACAGGTAAATGTAATTGGCCTGTGTTATGTGTATAGCCTGCAAACAAACGCATACTCTCTTGCTTTATACCCCTCCTACTTGTTGTCGATCGTTAACCGAACGATAATATATCTGGCTTTGCGCACAACCATCAATCAAAGTGCACTGGTCTCTCTTCTCTCATCACTCATCTCATAATAATAATAGTAATAATAATAATAATAATTATAATTATAATAATGATAATAATTGATGGCAAAGACACGCGCACTATATACTAATAATATAATGTAGTAGCTATATATGCAGAGAGCTTTGGGAGCAGGGGCCCCAGAAAGCCGTATGGGCGCGACGCTTTTCATTATTCTCATTTCACGCGTGCGCTTGCATATATATGTATATGTATACTTACATGTAAGCTGTCATGTTAGCAATGCACGTTTGTTATATTATGTATGGTCTCGACTCATTAGCCACCTGAAAAACCAGACTTCATCGTCTCTATACCTACTATATACCTACCTATTACTAGATTGACTGATGCGCTTGATGAATTCTGTGTTATCGTTGGTGCATGTATGTGTGTGTGTGTTTTGTAATATATGTGCTATTTGAAATTGCTGTATGTAAAAGTATGATCGATTTTTCTTTCATGATTATGATATTATGTGTGCAAGTTTTTTTAATTTATTTATTTATTCATTTAATTTTATTATTTTTATTTATTTATTTATTTTTTTTTTGTTAGTTGTTTTTCTTTGTTTTTTGAAGGATGTATTAAAATCATTTTGTTCTTAAAAATTTTTTTTAATATTTATTATTTAATGGGTAACACCACTTTGAAAGTGAAGAATTCTAATAAATACTCTAATTACATTTTATTAATATACTTATATCAAATTGCGGTGAAAAAATTTATTTTTATTTACGTATACGTTTATTTCTTTGTTCAAAATTGAAAGTAAATAAAAACACTTAATTTCAATTGTTTCAGTGTTTAGCTTTAACGGACGCAGGAAAATCAGTGGAAGGAATTTTTTCCAAAAAATTAAGAGATCCAGGATATTATTTGGTCACATCTATTCCTGAAGGATCCAAGTCGATCAATGTTACTGAGTTAACACGGACAGTTAATTTTTTAGGTTGAAATTTTTTATTACAGCATTTACCTACGTAATTCATATAAATATGTATAACTAATTAAAAACATGTATCAAAATTTTCATCAAAATTATTAAAGTTGATTTTAATGCAAAATTAATAAACAAAATAAAAATGTTGACAGCTATAAGATTACAAAATGGAAAGTATTTATTTAACGAAGAGTACAATATAAGCTCATCTGGTAAATACGTAGGGGCTGGTACAAATTTCATTTATATACGTCGCAACGATTATAATCCGGAAACATTTTATGCTGCTGGTCCGTTGAAAACAACGATTGATGTTATGGTAAGTAATTTAAAAAAAGAAATAAATTAAATCTTTAAAATAATTAATTTATGCACAAAGCTCAAAAAGTACATTTTTTGAGAAGAATAATCTCTTGCAATAATATTTCGGTAAATAAAAAGTCAAGCTGTGACTGAGTTCAAAAGCGCCAGAAATTGAACCTATGATCTGTAGATTACAAAGCTAATGCTTTATTTACTCAATCATTATGAGTTTTGAAGCTTAGAGCTTAGGATAAAATTACTAGAATGTATTAGTAATTTAAAAAAAACAAAACTGTAATGTATTATTTTTTTTTCTTTTAGCTGATATATCAACAGTATGAACCAAAAATTGTTTATCAATACGAATTACCAGATGAGATTAAATCATCAACTGTATCGGATGCAGGTAATTAATGAATTATTTTATAAATTATATAAAAAACAATTTTTAATTGTAAAATTAAATTAATTTTAATAGAACTCGAAGCTTCGTCAACGACCAATTTCGAAAGGTAATTTTATAATTATCACCATTAGAAATAATAATAATAATAATAATAATAATAATAATAATAAAATATAAAAAAAAATAATTTTTATAATTAGTACGATTTCGGAAAATGTAATGATGAGAGACGAAACGAGATCATCAACGGCAATGCCAAAAAAGAGAAGAAGACGAAAATTTATATGGTCAGCAGCTGGCTTTGCTAAATGTAGCAAATCCTGTGGCGGTGGTAATGAAAAAAATTTTAATTGATTTGTTTTATTTAAAAGGTGATATGCCTTGTACCTACACAGATTCCTACACCTGTTTATCGTTTTTGTGTTGTCATTTTTTCAAGGGCATATCTTATATCTGCATCAGTATAAAGCATATCCTTTAAAAATACCAAAAAAAGTTTATAAGTACTCTTTTAACAAATTAAATTTTTTTTTTAAATAGGCTACCAATCCAAAAGATACATCTGCATACGTCAGCGTACCCAAAAGCAAGTACCAAACAAAAAATGTGAGACACTAGAAAAACCAAAATCCGTAATACTTCGTTGTAACAACAGTCCCTGTCCACCTCAGTAAGTAAATTCAAACAGCCCTTCAAAACACACGGAACACTTGATACCATTAAACCATCCCCTTCTTTGCAATGTATTAGATGGGAAGGTGGTAAATGGAGTAAATGTTCGGTAAATTGTGGTCAAGGTATACGTACTCGAGAACTTCAATGCGTCAGACAGATGCCGGACAATCTCAATCTCAGAGTCGAGGATAGCCTTTGTCCAAGAGACTTGGCATCAAACATATCGCTCCAGGAGGTCTGCCACATGCCCGATTGCCAGATGTACACGAATCCGTTGGCCAAACAGCAGCAGCAGGCATCTAGTCCTCGATGGAAAACTGAAGATTGGTCACCGGTAAGACTAAAAGTTGATCTGATTTTTGTACAACTTAATCAATGATTTTGTGATTTTTATTTATTTTTTTTTTTTTTGTGTTCAAGTGTTCAGTTAATTGTGGTAATGGTACCAGGACAAGAAAAGTAACATGTGTCACTTTGGGAAAACCTTGCGATATAAGGGAGAAACCGGATACTGAAGAACCTTGCAGTATGGGAGTGTGTCAAGATAAGTCAATTATTGGGAATGAGATACCTGAAGCACTTACGTCTTCTTCGTGGTTGTATAGCGAATGGCCTGAACAGGTATTGTTATAGATGACGATTTTTAATTATGTATTACTAATTGTTGATAGAAAATTAAAATTTTTTATTTTTATAATTAGAGGTGAATTTGTGAGATACAATTTTATATAACTCTGAATTTTCGGAAAGCATTTGTAATGTGAATTTATAAATATGTGTGATTGTTAAATTTGCTGACGATAAACTTAATTGGATTCGACTCAATAGTTATAAATTCAAATTACGTCTGTTACAGTGTTCAGCGGAGTGTGGTACTGGTATGAAATCACGACGTTTGTATTGCGAGAATTACCTGAAAAACGAGACGTGTGACGAAGAAAAAATGCCTACGTATACTATTATGTGCGTGAGCGATCGTATGTGTGGACAATGGTTTGTTGGGCCCTGGACAAAGGTATTCAAATTATTTTTTTTTTAAAAAGTATATTTGCTTTATTGATTGATGCCAAATTATTTTTCTGCCTCAATAAAAAATTTTCAAGACAATTCTATCTAAAAAAAAAAAATAATTAAAAACAAAACTTTTGTTCATAATATGATTTGGTATATAATTTAATTTGCTCAGCATTTGAATGCAAGCGTTACTACAAAACTAATTTTTTTACATAAAACAAACATTTAACTTTTAAAAAATAAATCCTTAAAACATAAAAAAAAAAGAACAAATAACTTACCCACCACATACGAAAATTCCTCTAATTATTTTTTAAAATATTCCAACTTCTCATTTCTAGTGCTCATCATCGTGCGATGCAGGTGTGGAAACTCGCGAGGTCGCCTGCGTTTCCAAGTTCCTCGGCAAATTAAAAGTAGTC
>JAPYZE010001979.1:0-50086 GCA_030522805.1 Leptomastidea abnormis
TTTGAGATCCTGCAGCTATACACTAATAATTATGTTACATCGCGGGAAATTGAAGGTTGCAGGACTAGAGAATAAAAATGAATGAAAATATTCTTGCAAAGGCTTGTTAATGTATAGTATCATTTGAAACTCGCTTCATTACTTGAAAATTAAAAACAATAGGGGATTAGTCTTAACTACTCCGAAAATCAGTAGGTATATATAGACGGGGAATTATAATCGTGGGTGGTGGGTGTGCTTGCGCGTGTGTTTCTATACATGTGCGTAGGTATTATGTACCTATGTGAATAACAAGCAATAGAGCAATTACTTACGGTTCTCCGGCTTGCGCAGAAGGACGAGGCTGGAGTTGAGTTGAGTCGAATTCATAGCTAGAAGTAAGTATCTATACTTATAAGTATATAGACTGAGCAGCGTGGCGACGGCGGCGAGAGTGTTGGCATATTCCTAGCATCAGCGGTCTCGGTCCTCGTGACTGCTCTCCTTGACCAAAGATGAGTAATATATAAGATCTGTCCCATCACCAATCTGCTGCTGCTGCTGCTTCATCGTCATCTGCATGTCTTCTGCTTGTATACGGGCGATACGCCTAAAAGGCGTATATATAGCTACGACATAAGGTGTCGTCGTACTCGCGCAAATTTAACTGCTGGTTACACTACTGATAATGATGCTGCAGCTGCAGCTATGTACATACACTTGTCTCATAAAGCGAGTACGCAATCACAGCTGGCGTTTCTTTAACACGCGCACAGGCGTATATAAATATGTCTAATTCGTAAGTACAGAACGCATGAGAAGAAGTCCCCGGCCGTCTACTTGCATCCTGCAGCGCACAGCCATCCCGCGAATCGGAAGAGTGAGAGAGGGGGGGGGGGAGAGATTTAGATTTAATATTTATTTTAGGCCAAAGGGCAAAACCCCTACTGGCCGTGAGAGATAGAGAGAGAGAGAGAGAAACAGGGATGGGTGTAACGTGCCGCTGGCCCGCTGCCCTCGTAACCTGCCACCGCCACACTCCCTCTCGCCCCGGCGTGATTCACGATCCGCGCAAGCTCTTCTTCTGCATATTCTTCTTCTTCTTCTTCTTCGTCGTCGTCTTAATTTTTCTTCCTCCTCTTCTTCTTCTTCTGCTGTTCACTTCTGTTGTGCTTATATACACATATACTCCCCTCGATGGTGGTGGCGATGGCGCGGCTGTCTATACTTACTCCTTTGGTTGGGCCGAGGGGGGTGGGTGGGGGATTGTAGCGTTTCTAGTTCAAAGCGCGCACCACACCCAGAGCAGCTGCAGCAGCAGCTATGCCCGATCCTTGCTGCGGTCCAACTAAAGACACCAGCTCCAGCTACTTTCTGGATATACCTATACGCGATAGGTATAGTACATACCTATATGTATGTATGTATGTATGTATGTATGTATGTATGTATGTATGTATGTATATATGACGACGCGATGGGTGGATTGCTCTGCTATACCAATCTCCTCGGCACACGCCTTATTTATCACTGATGCTGCTTCTGTATCTGTAATATTAAGTACTTTCAACTGCGCGAGTAGAGAGTACACGCTGTCCGATAACCGAATAAAAGAGAGAGAGAGAGAGAGAGCAGCTTGGGCGAGTAAAACGTGCGCTGGTCTGCGTTTCTGCACGGTACGCGTATATATATAGGTGGTATTCGTAGCGAGAACGAAAGAGACACTGGCGGCATAGGGCAGCGGTGCGTGGTGGCGCTCACACGGACACCCTTTGAATATGCGTGTATATATATATATAATCTCCCTTTCCTGACCCCGACCCACCCACACGACCAGCGCAGCAGCCGCAGCACGCACGTTCGCAGGAGGGAGAGGGAGGTGGGAGACGCGCCTGCGCTATTATAGTCTGCTGCTGCCGTGCGAGCAGCTGCCGCATGCACAGAGCCAACCCTGCTGCTGCTGCTGCTGCTGCTGCACCCTCGCCGTTCCGCTGCTGCGGCCGCCGGCTCGTGAAAAGCCCCCCGGAAGCTATATACTCCCGCCGCCGCCGCCACCAACTCTCCCTTTCGACGACGACGACTGAGCTTTTCGGTGATATTATTAGGTATGCATTGCAAGTGCAGTGTATGTGGGGGAGAGAGAAATATTTACGTTCAAGTAGGTGGCCGAGACCGCCGCTTGGAGTACGCTACCACGCCCAAGGCGCAGCAGCGGATTTATATACGACAACGATAATAAATAAGGCCTAGACTGCCTGCCGGCGCATAAAGCACACGCGTTTAGCACCTTGTTGCCCGAAGGCGCGCGACGATATATTGTCTATAATACTTGCATACTTAACAAGCCGCGAGAAGTGACGTTGATGACGTATGTTATACGCTTTTTGTCTCATCTACATCCGGAATGCTTGCAAGCAGTTCTTTATCTATCTATCTCTCTCTGGTCTTATTAGCAGAATTGTAATATATTCTTAATTTGCATGATTAGAGACGTATATATAGTAAGGAATAGTATAGTAAAATTACGTTCAAATCGCCGCACATTTTACAAAATCGTCCAACTGCAGCCTTGAAGAGCCTCATCGTGCGCTAATTGTCGATTATCGCGATTGTTACGCTCAGAATTGCTGCTCGTATATATAATTGTGCCGTTCATTATATATTATTGTGCTTCAATCACACTTTTGTAAGGATTAATCGTTATAAGCGAAAATTTTACAACAATTAACACACAGGCTGCATCGAATTTCCGATCATCAGGCATCATCAGCCTGCGCGCATCACCAACCGTAATTTCGGCTCTACTTATATATATGCGACAACCGAATAATAATCTCTTTAAAGAGGCTCATTTTTTAGCTGACGACGCCATCAGCTAATGAATGGTATCCAACTCGAGCTAGATTGCTTGACCGGCCTCGTTTATTTAATCATCTGAAGTTTATCCCAAAGTTTCATGTGTGCTTGCGGGTGCGGAGTGCAGATGCAGATTTTCAGGACCATTAATTAGGGTATAATCGAAGCGTGAATTGTCGTACATGTACTTCCATCCATCCATCCATAATAGTACCCCTATACCTTATGCAGCTAAATGAACTAATGATCGGTGAGAGATTCTTTATTTCCGTCTCTCTTGTCTTTTTTCTCTTTTGTTTTGTTTTTTCCGTCTCGATCGACTTTTTCCAAAAGCAACTTAGTCCGGAAACTCGTAGGTTCTTTCTTCGTTCTTATTCTTACACATCAAAATTTGTCATTTTTTATTTTCTTCCTTAAACTAAAAGTTTTATTTTTTCCAGATCTTTCGTTTTTCCTTTAATATTAAATAAATTAATATCTATTCAATAATACACCCGACATTAATTTTACCAAAAGTGAAAATATCAATAAGTCTACTGCTGCTGTAATACAAATATTGTTCTTATTAATAAATTTTTATTTTCTAAATAAAAATTAATAAAATAAGTAAGCGCATTTGTTTTAAATAAATTAGTTTCAAATTAAATTTTTATATTTTTATAATTTTAATTTACAATGGAATTCCAAAATAGGATCATTGGAGCAGATGAAATGAAAGAAAATAGTAAAAGCAATTAAAATTCAGGGAGTCGGGTGCGGTATATATCTTGGTGAAATAAATGAGCATCAATTTTTAAAAGACATAATTTATTTGCATGACAAGAAACTAACATTATCTTTGTTTTAGCAATATATAATCTGTGTATAGCAACGACGTCAAGCCGAGCCCCATTTACATAATCATCATCATCATCATCATCATCATCATCATCTTTATCAATATCAATTGTATCGTTAGAGTAAAACAATTTTTTAAAACAGTTGACATATGATTAAAACGCCAAAAAAGAGAAAGAGAGAAAGAATCATTATACGGAGTTGTTTGAAGTTCAGGGTGCCTTTTCTAGCGTGCCGTGGTCTGATGTGCACACCAAGGTAGTAACGTCAAAGTATTATCGTCGGGTTGCGAGAGAATATACCGATACGCACCGGATCTAGGTCGAAGATATCGGGGGAGCGGCTTGTGACTAGAGCGAAGACATGCGCACCGGCGTCCGGGAGATAACCGCCTGGCGAGTCTGAAGTAGTGTTATTTGCACTTATCAGTGTCGGCGACTGCTGCTGCTGCTGCTATCTTACTGCAAGAATTTCATCAAGACGAGTGAAAGATCAAGACTTGTCGATTTACGGAAATTGGTTGGTGTAAAATATATAGTATATGTTTATTTAGCAGCCAGTGCAATAAGTATGTTGATGGATTGGGTTGGGCTTGCTGGAAGGAAGGCAAGATGACGACGACTCGTTATTTCACGTGCTATCTATCTTCGACGCAGCTTCTTGCTTTTCTTTTCACGCCTTTTTTCTCCTATTCTATAACTACTATTACAACACTATAATTATTTTTTTTTTTTTTATTCTTACTAAATAATCTAAGTCTACCTAATTTTGTAAGTTATTAAAGCATACACGCAAAAACACACACACACACACGCGCGCGCGCGCGCGCTCACACATACACAGACACACTGTGCAAGCGTGTGCTTAATAATTTGTAATATTAGCATTTAAGTAGCTTCTTTTATTGGTTAACTTTCTGGTGAAGTACTGTCTGATCGAATTTTCTGAAATAATATTGCCATTGCTAGAATTCTCGCAATACTTCAAAATCATCCTATTAATTATTATTATTACTGTTTTAAAAATTAAATTGTAACAAATTAAAAGTACTACGACTAAGAACTGTGTGTAAAAAACGCAGATGTCTCGTCAAACGATTTATTGTGTATTAAATATTTCATAAAATATATCAATTATCTCTCAATCGATTTTATAAACGCTTGAATTTTTTTTATCGTCATTCAACAACAACAACAACAACAACAACACCAACAAGCTTATTCGTTATGACTTATCTTATTTGTCGGCAATATTGGATTTCTCTCAAAAGATAAACCATTTAAATTTTTTTTTTTTTTTTCATAATACTTTAAATAATAAATTTTGAACAGGTATGGCATTAAATTTAAAAATCTCGGTAATCGATTGATTTTTTCCCTACGAGCAAACATTTTTATTTTACTCAACTATTTAGTGATATTAATCATTTTTTCCCTTCTCGTTGATTGACAGTTTGCAAACGAAAAAACGTCACAGTGAGCGCAAATTCACTAATGTGTGGAGGTCATAGGAGAAAGGGAAAAAATGGGGGACAAAGACCACAAAGCATTTGAGTAAACGCAAGATTTGCAAGCTTCCACCTCTTCCCCGTATTTATATAACGTTCTTTCACCTATATATCCACGTACATACTCTGCTATATATCCTTTGAAGTTACTAAACAGACTTAGGGTTTGTTTATGGTGGAGGAATATACAAACCTCCGCTTCTCCTACTATAAATAGACGCACACACGCGCGCGCGCGCACACACACACACACACACACACACACACACACACACACACACAAAACTCGGGTGTAAAACAATAATTTAAAAACTCCATAACATTTTATATCCGTGTGTATACTTGTAAAACGGAGCGCACGCACCCCGCAACACACAAATCTTATAAGAGATGCAGCAAGCGCGAAATGTCGCAAAACTCACGTCAATTATGTATCATTAGATGATTTAAATGATTCGGATCATCAAGCAGAGAGAGAGAGAGAGAGAGAGAGAGAGAGAGAGAGAGAGAGAAAGAGCACTGCCGTATTTCGAGATTGTTGATCGATCACCTAACTGTTTTAAAAGCGAACTGGCGCACACGATCACTCGCAAATGGACGTAAACCACGAAGCAGTTTTCGCGGATGAAAGAGCACAAGTACTTCCTCAAGTTATTATGGTATACCATAAAAATGTTGGACAATTAAAAGAGGTCAATATAAACAAAAAACAAATAAAATAAACATCTGAAAAAACGGGTTTATATGTATACATACAAAAAAAATTGTTTGATGAAGCACGCCAGCCTCTGAGCTTTCTTAATAAGAAAAAATAAATAAAAAAAAAAAAAACAATACACAATTTGTTAATAAAACGGAAAAATATTCGTGGATAGCTGATCTTCCAATGGTTCGGCTGTATATCCTCGATAAATAAAGAAGACTACCAATTTGCTCTAAAAATTTTTGCTAATAATTATTTTTACATCGATGCAATACATCAGCAAGCAGCGCAGTACGGCTGAGTTAATTTAATTTCTTTCACGTTAAATCATATTAGTAAGTAGAATAAATTGAGGTTCATTTATTCAATTAGCTATCACTCTGTGAATTCTAATAAATTGATTTAATGCGCGTTTTAGTCTCGTTGCAATGACGCGTGCGAGGTGACCAGCTCCTTTACACGTTGCCCAACGAGACACGCATAATTACAACAATAGAGCGACTGCTCAAGAACCTATTGGCATGATTTTTCACTCCGTCGTTGCAGCTTTTGCTAGCAGAAAGAAAAAAAGTAACTCACAAGCGTAGAGTGTTATAGCAATGCCTTGCAAAGGCAAAATATAACGTCTCTGAGAGAAAATTGCGAGTAAACATAAAAAAATAATAATAAATAAAAAATAAAATAAAATCGTAAGACTGAATACTGGCTAGGAAAGAGTTGCGGGAGGTGGTGTGCGCGTGAGTCCGTTTAGACCAGAGGTGCATCGTTGTTCTTGTCCATCTCTTCGACTGTGATGTACAGACCCTCCTCTTCGTACGTCGACTCGTGCTTTGCTAGTACCTTCAGAAGCGGACGCAGTTTCATCCACCACTGATAGTTAGGAATTCTATGTCTGTAAACAATCCGTAAAATTTTTCTTTCTTTCTTTCTTTCTTTTTCAAAATAATATTAATTTCTAAATTATTATGATGATGTTTAATAGTATTTGTATACATACTATATAAATACTATATACGTAATAGACAATAGATAATACGCACTCAAAGTCGGTACCCTCGATAAGGCTGCTAAATGGTGTGTATCGATACTGACGTCTGACGATACCCAGCATAACCGCGCTATCAGGTGTATTCGAAACCGTGGATCCATCTACTTGGGTATTTTTCTTCAATTGATCCGTGAACCATTCCACAGCCTTAGAACCCATTTTAGTACCTAAATAAAATATCAAGAAAAAATTTTTGTATATTGGAAATTGAACTTTTTTACTTTGGATTATTCGCATCTTGGTTTTTTATCGGAAGAAAATTTACTTAATGTAACTTCTTCGATCCCTAGAAACTACTTACCCAAATTACGGTCGAAGGGCGTGGGGGAGCCACCCTGTTGCATGTGACCAATAATGTTCATTCTGCAGCTGAAGAGGCCCTTGCCCTCTTCGCTGAAAAGCCTCTGCATGAACTCGGTATTATAGTTGGAGTTGGCGCTTTCATTGCGCAGAATAAGACCTCGTTGGACACCCTCCGACATCTTGGCCGCCATCGCAATAATGTCCTGATTCAAGTCCTTGATGTTGAACTTCTCCTCGAAAATGTAGGCGGCATCGGCGCCACCGGCCAAACCAGCCAGAGTAGCGAGGTAACCGCAGAAGCCACCCATCGTCTCAATG
The DNA here is from genome assembly GCA_030522805.1 of Leptomastidea abnormis. Taxonomy (NCBI): domain Eukaryota; kingdom Metazoa; phylum Arthropoda; class Insecta; order Hymenoptera; family Encyrtidae; genus Leptomastidea; species Leptomastidea abnormis. The sequence goes on from JAPYZE010001979.1 coordinate 7,552, forward strand.
ATAAAGACTCGGCGTTTTGTACCCTGAGCCGACTGTCTGATTCGGTCGCAGATCTTTACAAATTTGTCAAATGTATTATATTAATTTCTTCAAAGGATAGGTGCCTATATGGAACTTGTCAATGATATACAATTTAAACAAATTTTCAAGTTTTATATCAATTCTCACATGTTTTTATTACCTATTATTGCTGTTATATTATTGTTATTATTATCAGTTAGAAAAAAAAAAAATACCTCGGTAATTTCATTGAGAGCCGTATCGCAACCCAAAGAGAATTCCGTTCCTGGAACATTATTACTGATCGTCGCAGGAATCATTGCAATTGGTATGCAGAATTCAGGGAATTGACTTCGAGCATTGTAGAAGCTGAGACCAGTTTGCAATCCCTAAAAAATCAGTGAGAACCAATCCATCAAGTTATCTACTTAAATCAACTAGAAAATAGTATTTTTCGCAATAAGTTTCGAATGAAGGATTTGATATCTTATAATTATTTGAAATGTTAAGACATAATAAAAATGAAAATTTTTAATATTACAAGCTATTGAAAGAATCACGTTCAGTTGGCTGAGCCAAGCCTAGAAAACCTTGCGATGTACTTGTTATATACAAAAAGAGAATAAACTTCATACTCAATGTTATTATGCAAATGTAATATTACAGTTGAATTTTATTAGATTGTAAAACTAGCATATAAATCAGTAAGCAAGATTCACGTAAGGCTTACAAAGCAGATAATCATATGTATTTAGCTTTATAAAATTACAAGTTGTGATTGAACGATCTGTAATAATTGTTCTGGCAAATCAATAAATAAAGAAATAAAAAAATAAATAATTAAATGAACAAATGAATGAATGAATGAATGAATAAATAAATATAAGTAAATTTTATAAAGTACATTAGTTAATAGTTTAAAACTTTGACGATACCTCGAAACCTCCAATGATCAAAAGAGCTTGGATTCCAAACTCCTTCAATTTTTGCGCTATCATAGGTAGCTGATCATCTTTAGGTGGAGCTCGTTTGGTGCCCAAATAGGCACCACCTTGAGCTACCCAACCAGTCACCGACGGCCAGTCCATGAGCTTCAATTTACCTGTGGCTAGGCCCAACACACCGTCCATAATACCGTACACCTGCAATCATTGTTCAAAATAATATTAATATCCGGTAAGCGTTGACGTTTTTGTTGTAGGTTTTTTATGTAAAAATAAGGCAAGCGCGTTGTTGTGCAAAAATCGGCACTCATCGGTACATATAGAATAGGGGGCGGCGCACTACACTGACCTTGTCACCGCGGTAAATGCAGTTTCTCACGAAAGAACGCACCGCGGCATTCATACCGCAAGATGGTGAGCCCACGTGCATTACTGCCAGTGTGTAATGATCCTGTAATAATACGAATAATATTTTACTCAACATTTTGCGCTTTTTCTCATCTTTCTAGTTAATTATTATATATTTATATTAGCAGTGCGTGTAAGAGAGCGTGCAGAGTGCAAAAATGCTAAACATCGAATCACCTATAGAATTAATATTGTTGTGTATTTTACAAAAGTATTACAACAGCTTTAATTTAGCGAGATTTTCTTAACACATACCAATCCTCATAATATTGTTGTTATTATTATTATTATTATTATTATTATTATTATTATTATTATTATAATTCATTATTATTTATTGTTATTAATTATATCGTTAATTATAAATTATTTTCATTTTTCATTCTACTTATTTGCTTTAGTTTACGAAGAACGATGGCCATTTAATTAATTTATGTATTTTTTTCCAATACAAATAAGTTAATTTTATGATTGGACTGTATTAAAATAATCTTTTACTATATACACATACGCACGCACGAGTGCGCACACACACACGTAAACTAAAATCTGAATTAATGAATTGTAAAGCACTAACACAAAAATTAGCATTTCAAAAATTAGCGAAAAGATTTGAAAATACAAAAAATTAAAATAAAAGCGTCTTGTGGCTTCTTCGATTTCAGTAACTGTTTCAATCGATTGTCAATTTATATGTATAAGTATTTCAATGCTTGAAGATTAAATATAGGGAAAAGTGAGGTAAAACTGGAGCGGGGTAATACCAGAAACTGAGACTGAGGATTGCGTTGGAACGAAACGAGATATTTAAACAAAACTTGAAAAGAGCAAGAAAAAAAATTTTCTGGCTTTACCCCAGCTTCCCTTATACATCACAATACAGAAAAAAAAGAAAAAAAATTCTTTTGCTCTTAGATAAACAATAAATATTAACGTTGATAAAGATTTGATAAACTTACTTGTCCACACATTGTGAATTGCTACCGTGAAAAGGGGACAAAAATATTGTTGTTATTAATATAAAGAAGAACACATAGTTATTTTTAGTTAGGTATCAATAGCCAATATATAGTGTATAGGTAGACACAAAAAAAATACACGAGGGGGGGAAAATATGAAAGATTGTTCAGAATAAAGTTGCTTGAAACAGTACTCAAAAAGTGCATAATTTACCTTGGTCAACACAGGATGACCTCCCTCCTGAAGCAATATTAAACAAAATACGTGTTTGTATAGGATTACAAAAATTCATGTTAGCTCTTCAAATACTACTTGAATAATTTGCAGACTCAAATGAACAGTTTCTTTTCAACATGTTTCTTTATTCGAATTAAATTGCAGTTGTATGTATATGTTACCGTTGCAACATGAAAGAGAAAGATTTTGCTTGTTTGTTTGTTTGAACTTGCAAATTGTCTACGTTCGGAGATATTTTGGTGAATTCTCACCTTATTGGGGTCGATGTCAACGGGAGCTTTCAAGCGCGTCAACATTTTGTAGGTCTCCAAGTTACGAACGAAGCCCCTGAAAGAAAAATCGGTACGTGAATCGGTTAGTATCGGACTGACAATAAATAAGCAGAGAGAGAGAAAAAGCGAGGGCAAGGGGGGAGGGAAGGATTTATCGGTGTCGGTAGCGACGGGATGAGGACACGGCGGTTACTTACTTTCCACGCAGCTGGACAGCGAGGTCCCAGTTCTTGTCTGCCATAGCTTGGGCCACGGCCTTGGTACGGCGTACGCACTCCATGAGAGGTAGCCGGACAGCCTGGTTCCCGTCGAGGGTGACGACGCAGGCCTCGGTCTCGGGCGTAGCCTCGACCAAGGCCATCACGGCCTCGGCACCCATGCGACAGCCCTATAATTTAATTGGGAAGAAATGTTGAATATACGCCACACACACACACACACACACACATGAATACACCACACCTACGCCTACGGCTCAATTTCAAGTTTTCGTTTGTCTCCCCCTTCGTTGAAAACGAGTGAAGATCCCTCGAGTAGAAGACTCGGAATGCAATCAAGTTGCAATATATTATCATCATCATCATCATAATCATTAAATCAACTTACGAGAACGCGATCGAAGGCAGATGGATTGCCGCCTCGCTGCACGTGGCCGAGGACGGTGATGCGGGTGTCCTGCTGGAGCTTCTCGACGACGACTTGGCGCACCTTCTCCGCGGTTATAGGGTCGCCGTTACGGTCGACCGCCCCCTCCGCCACGATGATGATGTTTAAACGCTGGCCGGTCTGTCGCTCCTACATCCGACCATCCATGATCCAACCACCAGTCAAACATACGCAATAGACGCGCAAGAGACACCGTAAGAAAATTAGCCAAACTCACTCTCTTCCCTCCCTCCCTTTCCCCTCCACCTCTCTCACTCTCGCAACGAGCGCGAGAAACAGGTGTTCTCCGACGAGTGGATAATCATCACACGAGTAAAAATAATACTATCGAGCACGACTTGCTAATACTATTTTTTGTCGAACGAGTTGCGAGAAGTTTAACAAGAATCAACATTATAGCTGGCCATAATAAAACATATAGTTTCTTAACTAAGCTGCAATGTGTGCGTAAATTGCATATTTTCATGCGCAAAGTATTTTATTCCCTCGAGCCTAAAAATCGCAACTTGGAAATGATTTTTAGGCTCTCTGGGAATAAAATATCGTTTGGCACTGGAGGGAAAGTCATTTCTTAGCGTTGAGGCATTTTTTTGAAGAAAAAAAAAAACCTCAACGCTAAAAAACTGACAGAATATACATACCTGAAAACTTAAACTTCTCGTACGCCGTTTCAAAAAAAGTATTACAAATGCGCTCACTATTTCTTTTTTTCAACTGGTTGCAGATATGCAAGTTATATGTAATCAAAATATACAGGGGAGAGTCCCCTATCCGGACCAGGCAGATTAGTTGCAGTTTGGCGACTTGCTAAACAAAATCCGAGATCAATAATTGCCGCTTGATGCTTTAAAAGTTACAGCCGTTTTAAGCGCTTGTTCTATTTCTTCTGTGCAGAAAGTTAATTTCGACAGTCTGCCATATTTACCCCAATCAACTTTATGTTCCGAACAAATTTTTTTCTTAAAGTACAACTCGTCAAGAGTAAATATCCGCCTTGCTGGTGTTCTTATTTGCTTTCTACTCGGAGATACATTTAATTTGCTAAAAAGTCAGTGGCTCCTAGTATGGGTCAGCCTGCTGTCCCCCAATATGGGTCTAGCTTTTCAATACACCATTTTACAAAAGAAATTCAACTTTGCTTTTAACAACTTTTAATCACTTGCTTTAACATCTTTAAACAATGTAAAACAGTCAATTTGGCGACAAAAAACTTTCGGCAGGCGTCAGACGCCAATAAACATGAATTTTTTATACATAAAGCTTGCATAAAACGTAATATTTTTTTTGATAGATACATTGCATTTTAACTTGTAGATGAATTTAGTAAACCTTGAAATCTATGAAAAATGTAGGTGACCCATACTGGAAGCCAATTTTTGAAAAATCGAAAAAATGCAACTTTTTTTAAAAAAACGCTAATAAGAAATATGATGATCCCGATACTTTTTGCACATTTAGAAGAGTCTTTGATGCATAAGATCATTTTTTGAAATCAAAAATCTGTTCACCCCATCAAAAGTTACAGGCAAAATGGCTATAAGGACTCTCCCCTATATTCAAATTGGAAGCGTTTCTGCGTGCTTGCTCTCGTAGTAGGTCCGGAAGATTATTTACATCAAGACAGACATTCAGTTGGAATACTTAAGTTATTAGGCAATATACTTATATTTATGTATTACTTATACATCATCTTGTTATAAAAAAAGCTGTCATATGTAGCAGGGATGCGTGAGTATGTATAAACCTCAAGAAGCTGCTGCTGCATGCAGTTTTAGCTTGCGTTAATTAGCTCTCGGGGATATGGTTCGATGAGAAAATGGAAGAAAATAGAAGTATATGAATGTGTGTGTGTATGTGTGTGTATAGGTATATGAAAGGGCATATGGAAGATAGATGGTAGATAGATGTAAGCGAGAAAGAAAAGAGAGAGGGAAAGAGAGAGAGAGAGAGAGAGAGTGTGTGTATGTGTGTGATAGAGAAAAATAAGAAGTAGAGTGAGAGAAAGAAAAAAAGATTCTTAAAAAAAAAAAAGAAAGAACAAAAAGAAAAAAAAAGGTCGAGTCTGAATTGGCGAACCTGTATCAACTTTTTGCAGAGCTTGCTCGGCCATTCCTGCTCGGGTGGCCATTCCGGGATGAAAACATAGTCGGCCTCGCTACATATAGCTGCGACCAGAGCCAGATAGCTGCAACGTTAATACTCAACTGAAATATGAATGCGCGACGAATTCTACGCGAGGATATATAATATACACTATTACCTCCATACACGTTCTTCTCTCTCTTTTAATTGATTTACGTTTTTTATTCAACTTTTTTTTTTTTTTCTGTTTATATTTTATTGAAAAATTCGCGATACTGGCGATGTGCATCTCGATGCGTTACGCGCTCACTATGTATAATTCAACTGCAGGCCTAATTTATTCTACTCGCTGATTACACAAATGATACATATTTGATATTTATCAGCGGCTTGGCTTACTACATACTAATGTAAAGGTTCATAGGTTGAAAAGAGCAGCTTTATGAAAAAATACCCCAGGCATTTTAGAAGCTTGCTAAAGACGGAAACGATGCAGTAAACTCACAATTCTTTATAATTCAATCGGTCGAATTTAATCGTTCAAAACTTGGCTTTCAAAACGATTGTCAATCATTACCTGATTTTTATTCTGGTGGTGTAGGTAGGTAGGTAGTTAGGTAGATAGGTGGTTGGGTAGGTAAGTAAGTAAAAAAAGAAGTTCGCGTTTAATTTTGATTTTGATCTCAAGGACAGTGCCTGTCTGACTTAGAAGGCAGGATTTGTGTGCATATACAAGATAAGAGGGAAGAAACTAAACGGTTGATTGATGTGAAGAGATTCGCTTTGAAAATGGCTTGGGAGCGGATGATATAACGAAAAGATTGATTCTGAAACAAACACACTTTTGCCGTGATATATAAAATTAGTTGGAGGAGACACTCTCGTATTGCGCTCGACACTTGAGAATCATAAAATAGCTTACTCTACGGCAGCACAACATATTACGTATCGTAAGATAGTGAGAGAAGGAAGGGTGCAAAAGAAAACAAAAAATTGCCTATAAGAATTACGAAATCCGTATGAATGTATACATATATAATATGTATGTATATGATAACCGGAAAAAATTATGCATTTGCCCGCGTGTATGTATGCACTTCTTTTATCTACATGCGATTAGTTCGTATATTCCGCATAACATCCAAACATCAAACATTCATTGCATCAACATTGTTATGTACAAAAAAAATAAGTATAAACTTTCCCAAGACGAAACATTTTCATTGAAACATATGTGCAAGAATAATGTATTGCTACATATGTAGCGAGCGAAAATTCGCTCGGGTGTGTAAACAACAAAATTCTTTTCCGCGCGAACAAAATAAATCCACAACTTCGAGTTAGTATACATTAAAAAATTAAATTAAACACACCGACAACACGAAGGCTCATAGTAACATTATATAATCTTTTTTTTTTTTTTTTGTTTTTTTTTGCGTTCTCAATTAGTTTAGAAATAAAAATCTTTAAAAAAATGAAAACAAGTAAAAACTATATGTACTTATCTATATATTTATATACACAGGAAAGGAAAAAAGTAAAAAATTAAACTGTTGGTGGTTGAAGGATAAAGTAAAATAAAAATTTGTGTGACATGCCTGTTCCAACTTTTTGCAAAGTTTTACGGGCCAGTCGACGGGAGGTGGACATTCTGGGAAGAATACGTAGTCCGCCTCGGCGGCTAATGCGCCCACGATCGCCAGGTACCTACATCGTCCCCAAAGCTTTTTTATAATTTCATATATTATATTGCACTTTAACATGGTTAGTTTTTTTTTCATTTTTTATTTTTTTTTGCCAAATACGGCCTTTTTTCACTCTCTCGAGACACTTCTCAGCTCGTTCATTTCAGTCGGTTAAAATAAATGTTCAAATTTGAAATTATTGGTAAGCCCTGCGATATTTTAAATACACTTAAGATTTCAACGCACGTTAAAATAATTGGCAATAATAAATATATTAGTATTGGATGAGTAAACAACGTTTTGCAAAACTTTTGGTTTGTTTTGCATTTTGACAGCTTAAATGTAAGTGTCAAATAAAAATTTTTCAGTTATTAAAAAAAGAAGAGAGAAGTTTCTGTTCAAGCAGTACCAGCGATTAATAATAAATTTATATGACTCTTATTTTATTGTTAGGTAAAAATAAAAAATTTTACTCTAATCATACCAATGATTTATGACTCGCAAGACTGCTGTAAAAAGAACTGTAGAAACGTGCAAATTTTTTTTTTACATGTATGAAACATACAGTAAATAGATCATGAATTGCGTATCATTACGTGTACTTAAAAATATCGTAGTCTTAATACTTGCTGGCCACGCGGGCTTGGACGTTGCAAGCATGAAATTAATTATTGAATTGCTGTAAGCTCTCATAAGGTTTTCTTACCCACAATGACGACCCATGACCTCCATAATAAAGGTGCGCTGATGTGAATAGGCCGTACTGACTATAGCGTCTATGCTCTCAATTATACGGTGAAGGGCAGTGTCCGTGCCGATAGTCATGTCCGTGCCGCAGAAGTCGTTGTCGATTGAGCCTACCATACCAACAATGTGCAGATGTTTGTACTTTTCTGCCTGCTCCGGTGTAATATCGCCTGCATGCAAAATACGTCAATGAGTCGAGTATGGCGAGACAGGTGAATGAACGATAAATTCGTACCATCTTTCACGAGATCTTTCAACAAATCGGACCATTCCGTCTTGAAGAGATTGGCACCGGTGAGGGAGCCGTCACCACCAATGACGACTAAGTTCGAGATGCCCCGCGTCACCAAATTCTTGGCTGCCTTCTTCCTGCCCTCGCGCTCTTTGAATTCCATGCAACGAGCTGAGCCGATTACGGTACCACCCTGTAATTCATAAATTTTGTTTTACTGGCCTTAACACGATTTTCTTGAATGCTCATATTTATACCAGATTTCAACAAGTTCTTTTTCTCTTGTTTAAACATGTAAAGCTTAAAGTTTTTTACAGTGATTGGCTAATGGATTACCAATAAACTTTTTAATCTCTTTATGCATATGCTTATTTATTTAATTTAAAAATGTTTTTTAATCTAAAAGTTCAATAAATGATTATCTGCATAAAACAATAATTAATTAAATAAATTACTAAATTGAAAGACAGACATTTCATTCAACTAGTATTTTCAAACCACTACTTACACGATGAATAATACAAGATACCGAAGACCAGTTAGCTTCAATAATATTTTCACCTCCATCTACCATTCCTTGGTAACCTTCTCTGATAAAGAAAACCTTGCATCCTAAATAAATACCCATACGCACAACTGCACGAACTGCTGCATTCATACCTGTAAAATATTATGTATCATAAAGAACTTATATATAATTATAAATAATTTTAATAAACAAATAACATTGTTTTATTGTTTGGTAATAAACTGTGCATGATTATGCAAAATAAATAGAAAAAAATTATTAAAAAAATAATAATTATACAACTGTATTTAAAAATATGTACTTTTTATATTACTATAATAAAAGTATTACATCATCAATGCAACATGATTGTACTCAAATTTAAAAGAAAATTTTTCTCAAAATACCATGTACTTTAATTGTGACATAAAACTTGAACAAAAGCTATTGGAATCACTAGAAAGCTCTGCTTTGACAAGCAATTTGAGGTCTCAATTGAATAAAAAATAAATTACAAACCCTGTGAGTCACCACCGCTTGTAAAAACAGCAAGCCCTTTGCCTCTATGGCTTCCAGGCTTGATAAACCTATGTGCTACTGACTCCTCATCCATGATTGTTGATTCAAGATTTAATTAGGGCCACAGGAATTAAGACTCTGAAATGAAAGTAAAAAAAATTCTAGTTTTACTTCTAATTCTATATACATATACATTACTTTCTATTTTAACAACACACACACACACACACACACACACACACAAACTTGTACAGTGTACACGCTATGCACATGTTCAATGTCAAGGTCTGCTAGCAGAAAGTGGGTCGGGTTTGGGCGCGCAGCAGCAGCGAAATGGCACGTGTTTCTCTTGCCAGCCCTTCCGCCAGTATATATAAGTATTCTCAACCGCCTGGTTTTTCAAAGCCAAGAAGGCCAGCAGCAGCAAGGCTACTTTTGGAAGCTTATGAAAACGTACAGGTGTCCTTCACGCCTCCACTATAGGCCCAATAACACTATATCGCAGCAATGCTAAATCTCCCAAGAAACTTCAGAGTCTGATGCGTTTCTTGGTTCCAAGTAACGATATACAATACGCACTTACATGCGACCCTAAGCTAGCCCAAGGTCATCGTTCGGAAAAGCCGCGTTTAGCGGTGCACTCACCGTATATCCGCGTAGACAAACAAGTTGATGGATTAGCTAGGAGGTCGAGCGGGGCAGGAAGCAAGCTGCGTCGGCGTCGGATTATGCGCCGGGAAGCGCGGACGGGAGAGTATCGATGGCCGGTCGTAGACTATACGCGCGCGGAGTTCTTTGATAAACCTATATAACTATTACAAGGCACTCGCTCGCTCGGTTGAAGGTGACCTTTGCTCTGCAGCCGCCGCCGCCACCGCAAGTGGAGGAGACCGTCGTCCCTCCTCTACTACACCCCCGTCGTCCACGTGTATGTGTGTGTATGTGTGTCTACTGTTACGCGACGCGAGCCGCCGAACGGCCGAAGTTTAAGAGCGCCCCCCCTCTCTCTCTGACTCGTCATCAGCTATTATATGTTATATATAGATATACTATTTTACCTATAATACACTATACACGCGCACCTTTTCCCAAGTCGTCCCCACCCCCAGTCCCCTTGCCATATTATGCTATCATCACCCGCGAGGAAATTATTTAAACTGTGACGTCTGCGACCGTCTTACAACCCAACATAATAAGGCAAATTTGTATGTTACAGGCGCTTATGGAGTATTGTTGAATTTTGATTTAATTTCTAAATAATCGGTGAAATATAGGTGAACCGCTAATATATGTTGTAGGTATAGTTATTAGGCTTCAAATAAAAATATTAGAGGTAAAAATATTTATTAGTTTTGGTTTAATTGAAGTTGAAATGTTGAGAAATTGGCGTGAAATACAAACGGAGTATAATAGGAATCACAATATAAGGCGAAATGGTTTATATGACGTCAAAACTAGTCACCTAACCAACTTCGTATATGCAGACGACTTGTCGTGGTGCGCCTGCGCATATATAACTTCCTTAATTATGAAGTTTGAAAAAAGAAATAAAAGAAAAGCTTATATATTAAATCAATTAATTGAAAATTAATCTGAAGAAAGCACTTAAAGCTCAGGATATAGCGGTGCCTCGGACGAAGAAAAGGGCGCAATTCAGAATACGGCGAAAAAGGTCACTACTTGGCGTTCAAAAGTGAAGAAGGGCACAACTCAGCCTAAAATACGTCTAATAATACAGTAAACACTTTATCAAGACTTTAAAAAAAGAATTAAGAATTTCTGTTAATAATATCTGTTAAAAAGCAATAAAAGTCAAGCAGCTATTTAATCTTATTATACGAGCGCTCCAAGTTCTGCCCTTCTTCATTCGGGCTCCTGAATTATTATTGTGCCCTTCTTCTTCCGAGGCGTCGATAGATTACCTAAATCAACGGAATATTTAGCAGAATATAAGAATATAAAGAGAATTTTAGGAATGCCCATGCTAAAGATTAAGAAAAACTTTTTTTTGGATAAAGTGACGTAAAAATTTGTTTTACTAACGTCACAGTTTTGTCTACTTTCGCCAAGCGACGCCATATCCTACGAGAATTGAATCATGTTAGGTCAACGACTTTGAGTTAACAGCCTCTTTTCTCAAATTTACCTGCTACTGTATTCTTTAATCTGTTAAATGGATGTATTGCTATTCTTGAAAATTTCAAATTACTTTGAACTAAATGTAGTTCTTCTTTTAAAGTAAACATGGAAATTTTTTAAAATAAATATAAACAAGGTATATTTTCTTTAAAAGTTCAATTTATTGATTTTCACTACTTCGTCATGCAACAACAAAACGCAAATCGATAATACTGTTCCTAATAATATTGCTGCAACTGATAGCAAATATTTCGTAGCAATATCAATAGTAATACAAAAAGTACATAATGTTTATATGCGTGCAGTTATGCATGTCATTATACACAAAATTGTTTTCGTAAAATTCAGGCCCTGTTTTGCAACATTCGTATATGACATAAAATTCAATTCTTTCCAAAGAAACTCGTCAAAACTTGCTAAGATTGTTACTTTCAACTTCAAAACTACTACGGCAATAAAAGCAATCATGACACCAGTAATATTTTTCTCTTCCGTACTTCATCTCAATGTGTGTATATATATACACTTTGTTAATTTTTTTTTTCTTTGTTAAAGTATTTATCGAAAAAATTATCAGCACTGGGTTCGGTGTGCATTCAGTCTTTATCCAATCTACATATGTACTTGCAACTTTTTTATATTTGTATTCTTGCAATACAGAAACTCAATATTTTTAAATTGCTCGTTAATTATCTACGTTAGAGTAATTTTCATCGTCAAGTTTATGTTTAGATTTATGGTCACAGCTTACGTAGATCAGTTCAGCATCAATGAGATCAATAGAGGACTTTTTTAAATGTTACATTTATACACACAATCCTTAATATCATTAGGATTATACACCTGCTCATTTATAGCAATATGCATTTTTTCTACGTTAAAATTTACCGGTATTTCGTAATGCATTTTTTTTTCAATAAGCAATTCACTTAAACCTTCAAATGATTCGTTAAAAAATTTGGTATATCGTATCGTTGGGCCAACGCGTAGGCCCAACAAAGGCAATCACATTTCATCTTTCCATCTTCGTTTTCTCTTGCTTTCTTTCTTTGGCGGTACTTTGATTCTGCTCAAGGGAAACGAGAAAAATTTTCTTATGGATTTTCGTTTTTTGCTTAGGTAGCTTCGCCAATCGGTCGTCTCCTCCCGATGACTCATTGCTTCGTGCGTGCACCTAGCAAATATTAAATCCTGAAATGAATAAAATTTTTTAATAATTTTCTACTTGCACCATTATTACTAAAACTTGATTTAATAAAAATTTTGTACCTGCTCCTATAAGGGAGTTTCTTTTCTAGCCTCTGCCTTCCACTGAAATCCATTGACTCGCGTGGTTATCGGCTTATGTCGATTCGTTGCATTTTCGATACCATTTCTTACTCCAGCGACTAGACGCATGGCTGGATTAGAAGAAACCAAGCCGTTCCTTTTTGGCCTTGAGTTGCCACCAATGTTGCTGTAAATAAATTGTTATTAGCAAATTACATTTTACTAATGCGCACTCGAAAAATTTTTCAGCAAGAAATTTACTTCACGGTAATGTTCTCAGTGGTGTGTTTGACATTCCGTCCTACGCCAGCCCCATTGTTGCCCAAAATTATCCTCATGTGAGTGTCCCTGGTAAAATGGGTATCTGGAAGTTTTCTTTCTTCATAGCCATTTTTTCTATCAATGTTAACACTCAAGCCCAGCATCTCGTTTGTCAATTCGAAAGGCTTCGCATCCGTGCTGGATTCCATGATCGGCTGCTACTCATCGAAGACAAGCAATGAATTTTATTAATATATTTTGAAAATACACATTATTTTTTTTTTGTTAAAACAACTCGTAAAGCAATTTACACTCACTGCGTGCTGATTCTTCTTGATGCAGATGGCATCGTAAAGGGCACCCGTACGGTCGTAGCCAGTGGCCGGCTTGTATTGGGTGCTCTGATTGCCCGTGAGCAGTGAGACAACACCAAGCTGACTCTGAATGATGCTGGCTGCAGTCTGAGCGCTCGGAGGACTGGTGTTGGTCGGCGAGTAGGGTACGAGGCTATCACTGGAAGGCGAGTGGGGTGGCGACGCGTAGATCGGTGATTGAGGCTCGCTCTTCAGCGGCGACAGAAGCTTACTCAGCGGGCGCGACTTTACGCCACGTGAGCACTGCTGTAGCTGCTGGGTAAATGACAATACCGCCTGTGTAAAAACAAGTAAAACCAAGATGTACGGGACGATTATATATTTATGTATACATGTATATAGACCTGAAGAAACTCACTCGACTTGAGCCTTGACTAACGGCTATCGGTGGATTCTGATCAATTTTACAACGATCGCTTTTGGTGCTGCCCGTTAGGTTGCTGCTCGATTTGCTATTACTGGAATTGTTGCCCAGAGATACGCAGCTTCGTCTCTTGGTAGAGTCCGGCGATTCGGCCGGACTGTACTGAGTCGACATAGGATTTAGGACTGCGGAAGAAGGTTTCGTTTCCGTTGTCGAGCTTGACGTCACTGAAGTCGCGCTACTGCTGCCTCCTACGAACGAAACTTTAATCGCATAAATATGCAAACGCAACATTTTCTCTTGGGCAAGTCATTAAAAATTTTGTCTATTTTATATTAAATCGAAAAGTATTTACCAGGTCTCGAGCAGCGTCGATTAGCAGCGTGCTCCTCCAGGAGTCTGACGACGGTGTCGTGGCCACTCTTGGCCGCGACTTTGATGGCATTCCGACCACAATGATCCGAATGATTCGGATCCGCCCCGTGATTCAGAAGGGCTCGCACACAGTTTTCGTGGCCCTCTTGCGCAGCAATACCTATACATCGAAGAAGACATTTTTTAGCAACACTGCAGTCGGTTAGCTTGAATTGCTACATTACGGCGTATATAGGCACAATGTTAATGAGGAACAAATTTGAAACCTAAAGCCGTAGCTCCTTGATTGCAGGTGTGATCCGGCGTAGCGCCGTGCTCCAGCAGCAGTCGTACGATAGCAGCGTGGCCTTGCCAAGCAGCCGAGTGTAAAGGGGTTCGGTTCTCATTGTCACGAGCGTTAACGCTCGCTTCGCCCTCGGCCAGCAGGAGGGCTACCATCTCCACGTGGCCCTGCCAAGCGCTTACGTGCAAGGCTGTTCGACCCTGTATCAAGAAAAAATATTTGCGTTAATTATTGCAAAATGCATTTTACAAGAATATTTTTGTTTTTTCTATGACATAATTTTCAAATGTCAAGTATTGTTTTTAAAATGTTTTTTATAGAAAGGCTGATGATACTAATTGCTGTTACAAAATTTTATTTGAGAGCTACTAACAAAGCTATTAATTGGCATCTTTTCACGACTTGTAGGCTTTGGCTCTCATCGAAATTATGTTCATTATTAATTGCATTAATATTTATTGACATTTTTCAAAACAGCTACAATGCGGATTTTTTGTTTGCGGAAATATACGGATTAATCGGCTTGCACCGTACCTCGGAATCCCTGCTCTCAATGTCCGGGTGAGCCTGCTCCAATAAAAATCTCGCCATCGCCAATCGATTTTCCAGCGCGAGAATGTAAAGTATGCTCCTTCCGTCCGCATCCTTGGCATTTATATCAGCATTGTGAGAAAGCAATACTTTAACGGTATCGTAATGACCCTCCAGAGCAGCTAGCCTAATAAAAAAAAGAAGGATTTGACGATGGAATCGGTTGAACACTTGACAAAGCCATTTTCTTTGTACTGCTGGATAATAATTAATAGATTAATCACGTAATGTACCTAAGGGCAGTTTTGCCATCGTGAGCGTGCTGATCGATAGGGGCATTATGCTGAACGACAAGCCTCTCAGCAAGATTAGTATGACCTTCCTGGGCGGCAAGCATGAGAGCGCCCTTCCCATCGTTATCGGCTTCATCGATCTTTGCTCCTGCTTCCAGTAGTGCATCGCAGACGTCCGTGTGTCCCTCGAAAGCCGCGTAATGCAGGGGCGTCCAACCCGAGTTATCCCTGTGCTGCTCATCCAAGCCTGCAGAAATTAATTATTAATACTTAAAATTAATTAAACAACAAAGCAAGAAAAAACTAAGAAGAAGAAAAATAGAAAAGAAAAAAATTTTCGTCACACCCTGGCCAAAAGTGCATTTCCTGGCCAGGGGTAGACGAAAAATAATATACGCGCCACGAGAGCGAAGAAAGAAGGCTCAGATCTCAAGTTTGTCACCCGAGGCAAAGCTGAAGGTGACAGTATACGTAAGATCTGAGACTTTCTTTACTTTCGCTCTGTAGGCATGTAATATACTATTAAGAGCGAGACGAAAGAGCAGCAGCAGCAAAGACCTCGATTGAGAAGCTGCTTGACGACGTCGGTACCGCCTTGAGCCGCAGCCACACTCAGGACTGTGCGGCCTTCGTTGTCGATACTGTCGACGTAACAGCCCCAGAAGAGCAAGAGAGCGACTACGGTACCGTGTCCCATACTCGCCGCTGCCCAGAGTGGCGTTCGGCCCGTTGCATCGCAGTGGTCCACGTCAGCCTCGTACTCCAGCAGTAGCTCGCAGACGTCGCGGTGGCCTTCGAACGCCGCAACGAGTAAGGGCGTCATACCATCCTTGTCTTGGTGGTTAACATCCGCACCCCGCTCCAGTAATAGACTAACAACCTGTACAAAAAAAAAACAAACAAACAAAAAACACGTTGTTAAGAGGCCGACAAAGAAAAGTCAAGATAAGAGGGAGGGAGGGAGAGAGATAAGATGATAGTTATCGGCGCGCGTGTGCAGGTACGTACCTTGGTGTAGCCGTGGTTCGAAGGAACACAGAGGGCTGCTACGCTGAGTGCGGTGCGACCGTCGCTGTCCGCGTGATCAATTTCCGCCCCGTAATCCAGCAGGTGCTCGACGATCTCGCTGTGTCCCATGTAGGCCGCAGCGATCAAGGCGGTGCGTCCCTCGTCGTCGGTTCGATTGACGTCGGCTTCGTGCTGGAGCAGGGCTTTAACGATTTCCTCGTGGCCGCCCCAAGCAGCGGCCCGCAGAGCCGTGCGCTGATCCCAGTCCGCGCAGTCCACCATTGCCCCACACTCGAGCAGCTGCTCCACCACCTGTGGAAGTAACAATAGTTAAAAGCCCAAAATTCGATGGGGCGCGTAGCCCTTCCACGGATGATCTAATTTCTACAGGACAAATATACGTAAATCTCAAAAGGAAAGTGCACAGTATGCAGGTTATGGATTTTGATGAAATTTGGTATACTGGGTCCTTTTGGCATACGATGAAAGAATCCCAAGTCCTAAGGTCTAACGCCTTTTTATTTTTGAGATATCTATCATCATGTGTGTGAAGAGAGAGAGAGAGAGAGAGAGAGAGAGAGAGAGAGAGAGAGAGAGAGAGAGAGAGTTATGTGTGTGCGTGTGTGTAATAGCGTCTGTACCTTTGTGTGTCCTCCCCACGCTGCAGCCCTGAGAGCGGTCCATCCGTCGCAATCGGCGTGATCGACATTAGCACCCGCGGATAGCAGTACTTTAACGACCTCGGAGTAGCCATGTCGCGCAGCCAGATTCAGAGCCGTCTGTCCGTGACGATCGGTTGCCTCTAATTTAGCCTGCGAGTGATTACAAGAAGAAATAAAATTACACATTACACGGCATCAGTTGCTGAAGGAGCTTACTAATATATATGCAAAATAGTACATTTTACACAATCTTGCACGCACATGCGTACATGTATACTCACCTGTGGGCAAGCCTCGAGTGCCAGCTCAAGCAAATTCGCATTGCCATCTGCCGCGAGATTGTGTAATACGGTGCGGCCGCAGGAATCGGTTTGGTTGATGTCGCCGTTCTCGCCCAGCAGCTCGGCCAGTGGTTCTATTAGCGAGTCGTCCGTGGGACTTGAATTGCGCGACATCTGAAAATTAAAGTCACCACTTATTGTTAGTATAGATGTGTATAGTAATGATAATGATAATAATAATAATGATAATGATAATAATGAAAAAAGAATGTGATTTTGATTATTTGTGCTTACTTGACTGCAAGATACGATGAGGTTGTTCTTGCCGTCGTTCTCCTCGTCGGCAAGCTTCTTCGAGGGCTTAACACCGGCGTCAACCAGCAGCTTCATCAGCTTTGTGTCCTGCTTAGGCCAGAGTATGCACTCGCTGCTGTCAAGGTAGCAATGGGTGAGCGGGGCCCCGCTGCCGATTAGCCAAAGCAGCTGCAAGGTGTAAGAGTCGAGAGTAGCCGGAGTAGCTGTAGTCACCTGTGACTGCTGCTGCTGCTGTTGCTGCTGTTGATGATGATGATGATGATGATGGCGATGGTGTTGGCGATGGTGGTGGTGATGGTGGAGATGCGACTGCTGCTGCTGCTGCTGGTAGTACGGGGGGTACTGTTGATCGTGGTGGTAGTAGTGATGGTGGTAGTACGGCTGATGATGATGATGATGGTGGGGGGTAGCGAAGACGGCCTGGACGTGCTGGGCGAGGACGCAGAGCTCGTCGGGGTCGAGACTGCGCGCGCGCAGGCTGTAGTGCATGGCGAGCATGGCGTGGCCCTCGAGGGCGGAGCAGAGGTACTTCTGGGTGCAGTGCTTGACGTCGAGCAGCCACTCGGCGAAGCTGTGGTGGAAGAGCATGAGGGCGCCGGCCCGCGAGACCGAGATCACCCGGCGCAGCAGGTGGAGCTGGCGGTTGAAGTCCTTGGGGGCGAGGCCGGGGCTGGCGGTGCGCGCGCACTCGTAGAGCGCCCGCTGGCTCACGGGCAGCTTGGCCGCGAGTATGACGTTCAGCAGGGGCTGGACCTTGGCGAACTGCTTGCGGCTGAAGAGCCGCTGGCAGAGCCAGAGGCAGAGGCCGTTCAGGGTGCCCGGTATCTCGCGCACCTCCCGCAGCACCATGAAGTTCTCGGCCACGCCGTCGAGCACCTTCTCGATGTAGAGGAAGCAGCCGTTGCTCTTGATGTGCAGGAGGTTCAGCATCTCGGCGGTGTCGCGGCAGATGTGCTGCCGGAGGGCGTCCTCCTGGTCGAGCCGGGCGAGTATGTACTGCTGGACGTCCCGGACGACCTGGGGCTTGCGCAAGTCGTCGAGGCAGACTTTACGGAAGCCGGTGAACATGCGGGAGAGGGCCTTGCTCTGGCGGCGCGCGGTGCAGACGAGCAGGAGCCACTGGGGAAAGAGGTGATGGTGACTGGCCAGCAGCTCGGCTATCGTCCGGGAAACCTCCTCCTCCTCCACCTCCTCCTCCTTTTCCTCCTCCACCTGCTCCTTCTCCTGCTGCTGCTGTTGCTCCGTCTCCTGCTCCTCGACCTCATCCAACTCCGGCTCCTGGTTGTCCAGCCCGGTGGCCTCGGAGTCGCGTCGAGCAGCTGCTGCAGCCGCCGCCGCTGCTGCTGCATTGTTGAGCGCGATAACGCTGGCGCTGAGGCCGAGGAGAGGGGGTGGGCCGGTGCTGCTGCCGCAGCCGGGCGCGGGGCCTTCGTCGATCGAGTCGACGACCAGGAGTAGGCAGTCCTTGGGCGGCTCAATCTCCAGCAGTGGAAAGAGCACAGCCTTGCGCAGCGCCTCGTCCGGGTTGCGGTCCAGCACCTCGGGCTGCAATGCCGCCTGGATCTCGGGCTCGTTGCGCAGCTTCTCTGCGTAGGCTTCGGCTACGGACTCGCGCGACCTCGCTGATCCGAGGCTGCCGTTGCCATTGCTGGCATTTACCGAGTTATTCACAGTCTGCTGCTGTTGCTGCTGCTCGTGCTTGGGCGAGTTATTGCTTGTCGTCGTCGTCGTCGTCGTTGTCGTTGTCGTCGTTGTTATGAAGGTGGTGGTGGTGGTTGGCGAGGCATCTGGCTGTAATTCATACGAGGGTTAAGTGTAATTACCAAATGTTTCTTCTCGCAGCTGGATTAAACCTTTGGATGAAGTTTTGAGTGAAAAGAGGATTAAGAAGCAATCTAGAAAAAATATAGGGGGGGCTGTGAGGGTTACCGAATATTCTAGTGCGAGCCAAGTCAAGTTCTCCGCAATTTTTCAAGCCGCGAGTTATTAAAGTAACAAAAATATTCTATTTCATAGATTGAAGAAGGATAAAAATAATAATCAATAATAATAATCAATAATAATAATAATAATGAAACAGCATGCATTATTTTATAGCTGTAAAAAAAGGAAGAGATTCATAAGCAAGGAATGAGTCATGAAAGATCGACTGCAGAAGAGGGGAAAAATGTATCAACGAACAGCATCCACAGCAAGGATAGAAAGAGAAAGAGAGGGAGGGAGGGTGAAAGAGGATGAAGAGGTGCAGGTGAGTTTGGTTTGAAGCTAAAAGGGACACACGTGATGCGATAGCTTCAGGGCAAGCGGGGGAGGGGGGGGGGTGTCACTTACCGGTAAAGCAGTCGTAGTGGCAGTCGGAGCAGTCTGTCTGAGAACGCCCTGCTCGGAGTTACTGCTGCTGCTGCTGGCAAGCTGTAACAGCTGGGCAACGAGGCTGCGGACGAACTGGGCAGGGCATAGGCTGGCCTCGCTGCGCGCCTGGCAGAAGTGGCGGGCGAGGAGCCGGCGGTTGAGGGCCCGCTGCTGGCGGGCCCCGGAGCCGTTCGACGGCCAGGCTAGCTCCGCGCACAAGGCAGTCTTCCCCGTTCCCGGACCGCCAACTATCAGCACCCCGCAGGTCTTCGAAGCCGAGCGTTGCTCCAGGCTGTGCGCCAGCTTCAAGAACACCCACTCTCTGCAGAAGAACCGCTTCTTCTCTATCACCGGTGCTGCCATTCTTATTATTATTATTATTATTATTTCTATTTTTTTCTTTTTCTTTTCTATTATTATTTTACTCTTATTTCTCTCTGTATCTGAAAGTGTCGTTTACTTGACGACGTGTCGGTCTGCGTGTTCATCTGCACGCTCGTTCTTGTATGTGTGTATCTGCGTGTATAAGGCTTAGGCTTTGGTCCTTTGATTCATTTGGTTTGTTTGCATTTTTTTTTTTTTTTTTTTTAATATTTATTTTGTTTTGGATTCAGTCGATGTCCTCGTCAGGCTGTTGGTTTTGCTGCAACTGCTGCTGCTGCTGTTGCAAGTTTTTCAACTCGAGATTATCGTAATCGTACTGTTAACTGAAATTGTAAAGATGCAAGTTAAGACTTTAAAAAATTTTTTTTTCCAGATAAAAAATTTGAATAAGACGCATCAATTGTAGATGGTTTCATTATTGTCAATATAATTATTACCTATATATAAATTGCTATAATTAATTAATTTTTTTTTTGTTCTCTATTACAAAGAAGATGGATTTTCGCTTTTAACACAATAAATCAAGTTCTTTATTCAATTTTTGCTTATTAAAAATATTTTAGTTTTCTTTTAAGCATTAGATTGACGAGTAAATTATTAAAAATATATTAATTTCTGATAGGTATTCAATAATTACTAGAAAAATTTCAATTTCATCGGTTTATCTACTAGATACTTTACAATAAAATAACCGAGCTACATATTTTGCTACAGGTACCTACGTAGAGGGTAAACTTTTTTTTGGTAAGCTTTCTTTTTTATGGGAGAGAAGGAGGGAGGGAGGGAGGGAGGGGTAAGGAGTGCTAATAGTATTGAAATATCGCAGAATCTGATGCTTACACGAGTATAGTACATATAGTGTGTCTCGGAGAATCGATGTGCCCGGGGCAACACAGTCGGGGTTGGCTGCAGCTGCTGCTGCTCCTCTCCTTCACCTCGCTCCATTCTCGCTCAGCTTCGTCGTAGCTGCTGCTGCTGCTGCTGTATCTGCTGGAGTAGTCCGCTGCAGTCGGCGCTGCTCCGCGAGCAGCCCTGTAACGCGGTGAAGGCCCTCTCATCTCGCGTGCTCACAGCATCAGGGCCTGCTGGAGTGCCAACGGCTCGGTGGCAGTGGCGGCGGCATTGCCGCATCCAACTAGTCTCTCTTAGCCCTGCTGCTGCTGCTTAAACCTACAAAGAAAGAGTGACACGTATCTCAGCACGCTGCTTTTGATCATGCATGAGACTGCTGCGGGTAGTTCAACAGTCTTATCGGAAAGCCCTGTCCCGCTTTCCAGCTTTTCTTTGCTTCCCCCTTCCCCTGTCTCCTTCTCACTTTCTTTGCACACTATACTCGCCTGCACTGGATGAAAAGAGTTGCTCGCGTGTTTATTGGGTTACTCTCTTCTTTTTTTGTCTTTTCTCCAAAGAGAAGCTGGAATGGCCTGCGGCGACGACGACTTTGTAGGGCAGATTTATGAATTATTGAAACGCGTTCGGTGACAGTTTTGCTGCTCGTAAGACTGATATGTTTATGGATCGGAGGTCTGGAGCTGCTATAACTACACGCCCGGACAGTTCGACTATATAATACACACATATACATACGGCTATCCCCCCCCTCTCTCTCTCTCTCTCTCTCTTTTGAAAATGACAAATAGTTTAAATTATTACGCGATAACGAAAATTTTTTGAAACCTTGGAAAACTGGTTTTTCATCAAAATAACATACTACATTAGGAACGCGTATAGACGCGCGTTACATTTGTATATGGGAGATCTAGTTGACACCACCGCGGCAGCTGCTGCATTTGTCGCGGAGTCGCTTTTTCTTTCAACACCTACTCCTCTCCCTCCTCTACAGGGCAACGTTCGACCAAAGATAGAAAGTCGAAAGAACCCCTGTACAGGTGCATGCACACGTTGCAAGGTTGCAACCAAAGCAGAGCAGCGAAAAAAACTGCGCTTTATTTATAGATATAGATGATATACGTGTATATACCTATAATGTATATTATATAAGGAAAGTTTGGGAACCGGTGTGTGTCTGCTTCTCTGGATCATTTCCGGTTAGTAGTAGCCTGGGCCGCGTAGCACCGACTTCTCGCTGAAATCACCTATACCCATTAGGGGATTAAGAAGGCGAGGGGAAGAAGCTGCGACTTGGGGAGGGGGGATAGGGGATGGGTGAAGGAGCCGATAAAAAGCGCGACAACAAAACGACGCCTCCTACGAAGACTACTATTCCAAGCAGAATTGTGTGTACGAAGAAAAGCAGGTGATATTTTACGAATAGAAGATCATTCCAAGTCGCTGCTTTTATTTATTCATTTATTTATTTCAAGAACTTACGGGAAAAAATTATTCTTTTAAATATAAAATAGGTAATAAAAATAAAGGTAGGTATATATTGACATATTCACAGTGAGTGGCGCAATATATCACTATAATTTTTTTTCATACAATTTTAATAAAGGTAATTTATATTGTTAAACATTACAATATATTAGTATATGTTACTTGGCGAAAGAACTGATCTTCGTATAACATCAGGGACTTGGAATGTTCTTCGTATAGGACAATTCAAGTCGGACTAGTTTTCGTATTGGAGGCGTCGAAAAAAAGAGATGAATTTACAAATTAGGCTGTGGTGCGAGAAGACGCGTGAGACGGGGAAGAGTGATTGTGATAGTAGTACGGGGCTAGGGGAGGAGGAGGAGGGGGGGGGGGGGAGAAGAAGTAACGATGGCGGGGACGGCAGCACTGATAAAAATTTAAAAGTGAACAGACGTTGAAACTGTACAGCAAAAGCAGAATAATCGAGCCTGCCTGCCTGCCTGCTCGTCTATCTGTATATCTTGTACATATGTTGCTCCTCCAGTCGTACAGCTGTGCGGCGGAAAAACGGGCGAAAAAGTGGGAAGAAGGAGGCAAGAAGAACGAGAGAAGGAGAAATAAAAGCAGGATGCAGGCAATTGCATGCGAGCAAGTAAGGGTACAAGTAGGAGTGAGTAAGAGGAAAAGAGAGAGAGAGAGCGAAAGTGGAGCCGGCGTCGCGGCGTCGACGATCATCGAAGAGGACCATAGGGTTGCCAGGCGCGGCTGCGCAAGCGAGCAAGTATAAATGAAAGAGAGAGAGAGAGAGAGAGAGCGTGGTGCAATAAAAAAAAAAAAAAAGATGGAAGAAGTATAAAGTGCTTGTAGCGGTTGGTTACAGGCGAGAGTGAAAAGAAGTGAGTTGCATATTGATCGATATGTCCCATGCGCAAAGATACGTGTGTATGTTATTGACGTATCGACACCTTTGACGAAAGCCAAGGGTATCTAATCGGAATTGTCTTACGAAGGCTATATATATTATGTACTAACAAGGAGACGCCAAGCCAAGAGCTTCGGAAGCTAGATTTTGACCAAGCTTGGAGTATAGAAAAGACTTCCGATATAGACTGCTCGAAGAAAAGAAGAGCCAAGTCGTTTTTTTTATTCTGAATGCCCTCTCCTTTTCGACCTATACAGCATATTTTATACGCGTAAGTTTCATATTTTACACGTAAAGTCTTTTTGATGCATCTCCATAATAATTCGAGTAGTAAAACGAATCACCTTTCCTTCGATATTTTTGTCATATATGATATATCAGTCAATCAAATCAAATTAAATCAATCAAATCTAATCAATCAAATCAAATCAATCAAATCAAATCAATCAATCAATCAAGAATAATGATGAGACTTTTTACATACTTTAAGACACGGGTATATAACGACATATAATATTATCTCTATTTTCATTAATTTGAAACTTTTGCAAAAATTAATATTTTTATATTTATAATTATTTATTATTATAATAATAATAAAAAAAAAAGAGAGAGAGAGAGATAAGACTCAGAGTATAGAATACTGCTAACTTACTGCTCTTTTCTCTCTCGCTATCTCTCTTTCTCTCATTGATTGGTAGTAAACATGTAAACACGCAGTAATTAGATTATTGTAATTACTCCTTTTTCTCCGGAGTCGCGAGGATCGAGCAAAATGGAAATTTAGCACCAAGTTCTGAGAGAAGTGTAGTTGTATATCTATATACATGTGACAGTCTGGTGTATGAATAAGCGATACGCGTACCCCGGGAAAAAGATTTTGAAGCCACTGCTACTGCTTTTGCACGCTTCCGGCGTGTAAAAATTTATCAGCAAACCGTATCAATTTTTTTTTTTATATAACAAGTCCATCTCGCGCAAGCTCCAACTACCAAGCATATTCTTCATGCCGTGAACAGAGGAATACAAGCATCAGAAGGAGAGAAAGAGAGAGAGAGAGAGAGAGTAAAAGATAGTACGAATCCACGCGCGCTCCTTTTTATTGTATCCATTACATTTGTCTCTCTCTCTCTCTCTCTCTCTCTCTCTCTCTCTCTCTCTCTCTCTCTCTCTATCTCTCTCTTTCTCAAGGGTTTATTATAACGGTTTACAGTCTCGCTTTTTTTACTCTTTGCGGTTGTCTCAATAGATGCCTCGTCTCGTCGGTTATCTCCCTCCCTTCCTTCTTATACTCCTTTCTTTATCTCGCTTTATGTACAATCTCTCTCTTTCTCTCTTTACCGCTCAGTGCGTCCATCCTTTATATACATCGCCTTTCCTTCTCCATATATCTCCTCTTTTTCTCTTTTCCGCGGTAATTTTTCATGTTTTACCATTCATGTTCTTTGCAACGAGTGAGCGCTCTATACGCCTCTTCATTTATGTTTCGTACTTTCTCTCTCGTGGCTCGTGATGTATACATAATCTACCTGCGCTTCGAATTTTTTGCAAAAAAGTCTCTTTCTTTCTTTATTTCTTTCTCTTTGCGTAAAAACCTTGTCATATTATTTTGACCTCCTCTTTTGTGATTATCATAGAGCTATTATTTATTGCAGAGCCAGCGTTTCATTATATAATAGTAGCTTGTACTTAGTTCTTATGATATGAATGTATTTATTATATAAAACACAACTTTTGTATGGTCATTTTTTTATGCGTTAAGGTAATATTAATTAATAAACATTAATAATAAATTTGCCGTCTTTTTCTTTTTTGTTTTGAATTTTTTCTCAATTAATGGACTACGAACGACAGTTGAACTTTTTACGATTGCATTTTTTATTGGAATTTTACATTTTCTTGTCTAAAAAAATTTTACATATATTTGCAATTTATTTAAGGATTTTAGTTACTCAATGTTAATTAGTATTACAAATTTAGGCCATCTTATTGATGATTATGAGGAGAAAAAAAAAGAAACGTAAATTTTTGTCTCTTTAATTCATATTTATTTAATTATTAAATGCGTAGTTCTAATTTTCACAAAGCGCTATTACGGATAAAAAATAACAAAATGTTATTTTGCAAAAAAATTTAGAGCGTCACGGATACAATGTACATTTAGTATACCTATAGTTTACTCAATATGTAATTATTATTAATTGTCTTTCTCGACTGATCCAATTCATTCGACTTTTTTCACTGTGCTTTTCCCATTCGTAAATAAACGGATAAATCCGAGACAAATGTTTCCGATAGTTTTCACCGTTCGTCACTGCTGTACAATTTTTATGCGCAAAAGAAAAAATTTTTAAAATGCATCATAAAAGCAAAGAAAGAAAAATTTGACTGGAAGAAAAAAATAAAAGCCTACACGTAATATTTTCCAGTCTGCGCTCATTTGCATTTTTAACCCTCCACAGCTCCAAGCCCACCTTCCGATTCCATTGTCGCGAGAAGTTGGCGCGCTGACAAAAATAATATCCACAAGCAGGGAATCGCATTGTTGTCGACGGAAGAGGAAGGGTGGAAAAAGAACGGCACGCGCCGAAATCTGCGACGCATAATAAAACGAGGACAGACTGCGCACTCGCTGCTCTTCTCTCAACTCGTCGTCCTAATGGCGCACTCCTGATCATCTCGCGTTGCTCAGCTGCTGAGAAGAAGGAAACAGCAGTAGCAGCATAGCAGTAACAGCAGGAGAAGAACTTTGGTATCCGCGTCATATTCTCGCTTGGACTGCTATACTTGCGCGATTTCAAAAAATCGATTTTTCTCGCACTTTTTGTTTTCTTTTCTACTTTTGCGTGCTAGGATGGAAGAAGGGAGGGGGAAGAGGAGGAGGTGGAGAGCTGAAATATCTTGAGAGGGCCGCCCCCCTCCCCCCTCCCCGTGAACCTAGCTAAGGTTGAGTGAAAGTCCTTCCACCATAGCCACAAAAACTGCCTAGAGAGTTTAATTATCCACTCGCAGTTCCGTCCCGTTATAGATCTCACTCTTCACACCAGCTCGTCTATATAATCTCTCTCCCTCTCTCTCTCTCTCTCTCCCTTCGCGATAATTCGAGTCAGCGATTTTTTATGCCGCAGACACGAAGAGGTTGTGGGGAAGGAGATATAAAGAGGGGTGGGGGGGAGAAAAGGAGCATAACAGCAGCGCAAACAACTCTCACGATGCAGTGGGTATCAACGATCGCAAGTAGAAAAGAGAGAGAGAGAGAGAGAGAGAGGGATACCTCATATTCACTGCTTTTTGGGAAACAGCTAATTAGGAAATTGATATTTATGTAAAATATATAAAATGAAATTGTAACTAAAGTTGTTTAATTTATATTTATATATTTGGTGAATGTGAATTAATCTGCCTCAACATTTGTTGTCATTTACAGTCAAATTAGAGCAGTCGACAATTACTTAATATAGGTGGTACTTGCGTTTATGAAAAAGAAATAAGAACATTCTAGATTGATTCATTAAAATAAAATAATTGATGTTAATAAAGCATAAAAATCGAAATCAAATATAGAAACAAGCACAATAGGCATAATAATAAAAATGTCTCGTTGCATTGCGAATTTTCCTGCAGTACGTGATTTTCTCCACTGAAACACTTGCAATTTCCAAAAAACGTATTAACAAGCAAGAACTCCGCTTTCCTTCTAGACCCGCAGAAAATAATGAAAATAAACTTGTCTTTATGCAGAGTAAAAAAAAGGTTGCCGCAAGAGAGGCTTATATATAGGCGTACGTAATGTAGAAAAAAGAGTAGGCGCCAACGACGGCTCATTTAGCCGCGGAGATAATATATATATTGAAATATATGAAACTCGCGTGCGAACGTCTCGAGTGCAGTAATTGCAGACCGCAACTCGACACCCGCGTAAACAAAATATAGGTGGAGCAGCTCGTAATCAATACGACGCTTGCTATATACATGAGAGAGAATGAAAATTTTGCCCTTCGGTATACTTATAGGCTATGCGTCCATCACAAGCGAGCTACGTGCGCCGCCGTTGATTGATTGGAAGAAAATCAAGAGGCGAAAAACTTAATAATAATAATAATAATAATAATAAGTATACGAGTAAGTTTTACTTCAACCCAAACAGCCTAGCTATTTTAAATGAGAGTTTATGAATATCGACTTCTTCCTTCATTAATTGATCTCTCTCTTTATCTCTCTCTCTCTCTCTCTCTCTCTCTCTCTCTCTCTCGTGCTCTCAGGCACTCAATTTTTCCAACCCGAGACTCGTGCTCGCGCGACATAAAGATATATCGATGGCCCTCGAGGGCTAGGAGACTGTAAAGAAATCGATTTGGAATTCTTGTCGATATCACTTGACACCGATGAAACTTGCGCAGGCGATTGCGAATGCTAGCTCCTATATAGTCTTTCGCGTGTCATCGACTTCCGGCGTTCGCCCGCAAGTCTCGTCAATTGAAAGCCGAGCAAAATAATATGATCAGAGTGAAAAGTCAAGGAGCGAGATACATATTATATTATCTCGCCGGGGGAGAATCTCTCTGATGAGCAGCTATCGATAATCAGGAGCTCTAATATATATAGAGCCATTGCACGATCACGTGCATTATTATACGCACACGCGCGTGAATGTATATCATACGCGTGTACATAGAGCGCCTGGACAATTGGCTTTTTACTCAAAAAAAAAAAAAAAAAAAAAAAATCATTGTTTAAGAGAGGGAGAGGGAGGGGGAGAGAGCGGGGTGGGTTGGGGTTGCTCCTCGCGTTCTGTGTTTTGCTACGCTGTATGTACTATATTTTTAACTGCTGCTGTTGCTGCTGCTGCTGGCTGCTGGATGCTCTGTGTATAGATGGGCTCACAGTGTATAATATATGCGAAACCTGCAGCCGGCTGACTGCAGCGCAATATGGTTCGATTGATGAGTCCCCCTAATATACGGCCACGGTTATATATTTCATTAATTCTCATTTTGTTAGATTGAGTATTGAATTTCTCTGTTACCTCTTCTCTCTCTCTCTCTCTCTCTCTCTCTCTCTCTCTTTTCTGATTCTTGCATTCATGATGTCGTGTGGGTTTAGCACTTTTTCATCTAAGGAATTAGGCAGGGCTTGCGTTATTGTTAGATAGAGGACCCAGATCGTCTTGGAATATACGACTGTGGATTTCTATCTATCTATCTATCTATCTATTTATCTATTTAGCTATTCTCTCTTTTACTCTTACGCTATCTTCTTTGAAAATATTGTTTTTATGATGCAATTATTTATATAAATATTTGATTGAATTTTTTGTTTAGATGTACTACAATTAAATGGTTTTTACGTGCTTTTTTTTTCTCTCTTTATGAGAAATTCATTAATACTAGCGCGCGCTTATGCGTGCAGATGGGGTTAGCAATGAATTTTTAAAAGACAAAAATGACTGCGTTTTAAAATCGGCCAATAAAAGCTCGATAAAAAATGTCTCTATTAATATAGGCGGCAAAAGGAGACAAATCTTTACGATTCCGTCGAGTTTGCTAGAGGAAAGGAAAGGAATGAATTCTTGCTGGGTAGGATATATATATATATATATATATGTATATTTTTCTCTTAGATAAAAATCATCAAGAAGAGGGACAATGACTCGACTCAATATTCTTTAAACTTTAGATTAATGTTAAAAATACAGATAAAACGACGAGATTAAAGACTTTTAATGTTCATCGCAATACTTGCTTTTTTTCCGATATAAGTTTGTTATTTTACATGAATAAGTACACTAACCATTATATATATATATATATTGGACAAAACGTGTATTTACAAAAGAGTACAAAAGTCAAGTAGCAAGTTTTAAAAAATTCGTTCAAACAGCTAGTTTATATCTTTTAAAACATACAAGATAAACTTTTAACCGAGTAAATACATCGAAGATTATTTCAAATCCTAGCTAGATACGCGAGCTTCTGTACGACTATAGGTAATAATAAATGTCTCGATAGCAAATACGACGAGGTACACTAAAAGTAGTTTTGCCTCAATGCCATTTATCCTCCTCCTCCTCATTTAAGAAAGAAATACCTTTTTCTTATTGTCTTAATGTGCAACTAAACATGCATTGTAAGGAGAAGTTCCAAAAAAAGCGTCTTTCGTATGGACTCGTGATATTGTATATGAGTGATCCGAACTAAAATATTATTACATAAATTAAGAAAAAAAAGAAGAAGAAAAAGGTGAGCCGACCAAGAAAGAGCATTCTGGCAGTAGATGTAAAGATTGTGTTACATTGTCAATATAACTACGTTGATGGGTGGCGTTAAGTTGCTGGTACAAATACTTTCCCAAAAAAAAATTAAATATACAATGAGTGTCCCACTTGTCGCTTGTCCCATTCATCGATACGAGCAATTCGCGCAGCAGCTTCCTCCTACTCTCTTCTCTTTGAGATTTAAAGCCTTAGCCAACAACTACTGTTTACTAGCTCGAATACACGAAAGAACTGATCCCGCGCGCCTTGTCCGGCTCTCCAGCGTGTAAAAAGACAGCGGGGTGAAAAAACATTACCTGCTCCCTTCTCGTTTTAAGGCTGCAGCACCAGCAGTAGGATATATAGACGAGGAGGAGGAGGAGAAGGCTATATATAGCGCCTTGACCACTCGTCAACCGGACCAGTACATCGTCGTATAACCCGCTCGAGATGTATTAAAAGTTTGTCTCTAACTCCTGACTTGTAAAGAGATGCGGGAGAAAGAGATAGAGAGAGAGAGAGAGAGAGAGAGAGAGAGAGAGAGAGAGAGAGAGAGAGAGAGAGAGAGAGAGAGAGAGATAGAGAGAGAGAGAGAGAGCAGACGCGGGGAGAGAGGGAGGTGCGCGATGGCAAGTTATAACAGACGCCAGTTTTGAGCTCCCCTTCACTGCTCGATCTACCCTATCTCGTGCCTTTTCTCTCTCTCTTTCTCTTTCTCATTTTTTCACAGCTTTCATTCTTGTCTTTCTTTCTTTATTTCTCTGGCTTTCCTGTGAACTCTAGTCTGCTACTGCTGTTGTTTTATACAAAAGTGTGCACAGAGAGAGAGAGAGAGAGAGAGAGAGTGAGAGAGAGAGAGAGCCAGAGAGAGAGAGAGAGAGAGAGAGGTGGGTAGAAGAGGGCAAAAGAAAGGAAACAGAGACTTGAGAGCGTAACTCCAATTCTGACGACACCGGATCACATTACCTATAACACATGCACGTACAGACACATACGAGAACTAGAACTAAACTCCTCGCGGCCTCTCTTTGCTCCACCATCTTCTCTCCACTCGTGTTTTCAACTGCGGGAAAAAGCGAGGATGTATGTGCTGCTTCGAACATATAATATATGTTGTACGTACAGACATACGGAGGGGGTTATAAGAGCAGTGCGTGCGCGCGTGTCTCTTTTGTGCATGACCATTGATTATTTTTATCGACGAATGAACACCCGAGCGCACCCGCCCGCGCGCAAGCGAACGAATAAATAGCAGCAGCAGCGGCGGCGGCAGTACCTTACTTGTATACTTATATTAGCGCAATAGTAAGTACAGTAGCGTTTGTTTACGCCGCTATAAGATATATATTATATCGAACTTCCCTCAAAAGCGAATCATTAGCAGTGCACTTACCGTATGAAACTCCAGAATTGTGTAGGCCAAGTCAGTCGTTTAGATCCATCAGAAAGAGAGAGTGAGAGAGAGCGAGAGAGAGGGAGAGCAAGGAAAGGTGCTCTCTTTCTCTCTACTTATCTCTCTTTTTTTCTCTCTTTATCCTGTGGTGCTTATAGACTGGCACCGACCAACGACGGTGACGACGTCAAAGAAATCTAGCTTGTATTGTATCAGGGACGCACACAGCTCTCTCTCGCACAATCCTATCACAATTCACATGCATAAATGCATATAGGTGTACACATACACGTATCGTATGTATGTAGCTACAGTGTGTATTCACACTCCCACTCACGCGCGACGCGATATAGTCGAACAATAAAAATATACCTATAAGTAGGTATATCAGGATGGAAGAGGTCTCTTCCTGCAAGCACCTGATCCTCCCAGAATGCGCGACCACAGAAAAACAAACACGACTTGCTCGGGCTTCCTCGAGTATAGCGATGGACTCGAAGGCCAGGTTTCTTGGTATAATCGTAGTCGTAGTCGTAGTCGTCGTCGTCGTCGAAAAGCCGGTAAATAGTTGTGTGGAAGTGGCACTAAGAACGCGGGCGAGGGTAACTGTCTGTCGACGCTGCTTGACTATATACAGCCGCCGAGCGCGCGGACGCTGCGTCTGCGATACTCGAACGAGTTGATGAGAGGACTGTCGCATTTGAAAGAGAGAGAGTATAGTCGACCCGCATCGTCATACGAATCTCTCTCACTCTCTCTCTCTCTCTTTCTCCACAGACAGCGCCTCCGTCGTCGACGTCGCATATACCTTGTCGAGCGCTACCTTATCGGCTAAGTTGACTTATAAGTTCCGTCGGCTTACCAAAGCGCGGCATATTGAAATTCCCATTATAAAATTTTGCCCTTTTCTCCTTAAATGCTTGCAAAAAATTTCAATACTTCTCACATTAAAATTGTAATTATGATAGATGTCAAATAACATTAATTTCTTCTTTTTTTCGTCTGTATTTTTTACAGCAATTTGGTGAATTTTATATGGATTACTTAATTACAATAATTATAATGATGATAATAATAAATAATAAATAATAATAATAATAAATAATAATAATAATAATAATAATAATAATAATAATAATAATAATAATATGAAAGAATATTTAAGATGTAAAAAAACTTTTATTCAACAGCATTTCATTTTAGTATTTGTTTAATAACAATTGCTTTAAAAATAATTTACAACTACCCGAAGCCTAAATTCATTCATTTACATTATTAATCTATTTGTTATAAAAATAGTCCTATACAAAGGCTCACAATGTTTTGTAACAATATTGTATTAAGTAGCAATACTAAAACATTTAATGCGGCTATAAAGTTACACTATACAAATAGTTATAACTTAACGATAATAACATAAAATTAGTGCTTAAAAAAAAATTTGTAATATAACATTATTAATATATGTGTAATCGTGATATCACAAAAAAATGTGAATCATTGCGATTGGATAAAAACGCATATTTATTTGCGGGTAACTTATACCACCAACGGTCTCTGCTTATTCAAAATAAGCAATAGCATAATAAGCTTAATAAAAAAAGCTTAAAAAGCTTCATTTATAGTACTACAAAAAATCACATTTATAAAAAAATTCACTTATTTTAAATTAAAAAGTAGCAAATGAATTTTCAGAACACAGCATACTTTACAAACATAATTTAATACAAGCTGAAAATGAGATTTTTACAAAGTAGATTTCTTTATTTTTTATTTGAGTTTTTGCCAAATGAAAGATGTTGTTTAAATAATAACTTAAATTAGAACGATTCGCATGTTAATATTCATTAAGTGAGAGAGAGAGAGAGAGAGAGAGAGAGAATACAAAAGTTAAAGTATCTTAATCTTAGAAATCGTAGACGAAATTAAAAATATTTTAGGATAATATAAGTAATATTCCGATAAAATAAAAAGTTGATATAACGACGTAATTAATCAATCCACTTCTAGTTTTCTGAATGATCCAGATAGCCCACCGAGACCTTCGGACGCTGAGCAAGTATCCTTTGGTGCAATTTCTATGTACATGTCGTCTAAAGCTTTGATTTCGTCTCTTTTTGCTCGCAATAAATTTTTGAATTCAGCTACAAAAATATTTTGTTATCATCATTATTATTATTATTATTACTAAAATGTGAATAATAATATACCTATAAATGAAAATTCAATTGATAATCGCTGAAATTGAAAAAGAAAAATTACCAATCATTTCCGAAAGTGGAACTTCGCCCCCGTATTCTTTCGGTAAAATCTTTGGATCAATTGTCTGCCTTAAATCGTCCAAGGATTTGTGGAGCTAAAATTGAAAAAATTAAAATATGAAAAAAAAAGAAGGAAAAAAAAGGAAAAGTCTTGAATAAAAGAATCCTAAGGAATGACAATTGCTACGCCATTTCGTATCCCGTTTTAAGATAAATTTCCGTTCCGAGAGATAAGACGCGTCGAAATAATTCACACGCAGCTTATTGTCTGCTAATTGCATCTAATCGTTTGCTTTTATGAGAAGCAGAATATATGTCAAGAGCAAACGATGGCAGACGGACTCTCCGAGCTAGGTGTATGTAACGCAATGTATACCTGTGTAGGTGTGAAATATGCGTATGTGCATGCTGGATAGATGTATTGATGTATACATGTGCATGCGTGTACTATATACATCAAGAAGCCAAGCAGACTACTCTCAATTGATTTAATTCTTACATATAATAGTTAGGCTTATGCCTCAAAAGAATAAGACATTATAATTTGTGTTTCCCCCTCTCACATTTTACGATGCAGTCTGCAGAGGCAATCTTGGCCAGTAACATATAACATAATGGATCTCAGAGAATGCCTATTATTCCGACGAATAATCCCGGATAATGCATCGGAATAATGCATATCAGGGGCGATGATGGTAATAGGTATGTATATAAAGAGATGTGCGTGCGTGTGAATAGATATAGAATTGACAGATCTATGGGTATAGTAGAAAGTAAAGAAAAAAGGAAGAAAGAAGAAGAAGAAGAAATTGATATAAAAAGTGAATGAAATAATGCTCTCACGAGTACGCGGGAGCGCAGCTTGTCGTTGAGGAAGGAGAGGGCGATCTCGATGATCTTCGTGGCGCAGCCAGGCACGTTGACGAGGTGGGTCTCCTTGTGGCGCATGGGCGTGCTGTTCTGGATGCAAGCGAGCATGTTGCGGATGTCGCTGAGGGACCAGGAGCTCAAGTGGCCCATCGTCAGTCCCGACTCGTCGTTCAGGTGGGTGTAGCCGTGCACCTGGCTCTCCTCCTCGTCCATCAGTGCCTCCACCACCAGACTGTGCACCCGCACCATTTGCGCCGAGGTGAACTTGTATGGGTCGAAGCGACCTGCCGAAGCCACCAGCAATTTTCTTTCTCTCATTATTATTATTATTATTATTTTCCTTTTTTTATTCTTATATCAAAGTCGAAAAAAATTATATTTTTTATAAAATCGTCATGCACAGGATTAATCATATCTCCTGGTATCATATACCTCTACTCAATATTAAAATTATTTTTCATATGTATCTACATGAGTAACATAATATGTACGAGAGATCGTAAAACAGGTAATAGGATGGGTTATAGAGTATAGATAGCTATGGGTATTAGGAGTATATTTATTATACGTTGAGCGTTATTGTAAGAGAGAGAGAGAGAGAGCGAACGTATGTGGTGTCTCACCCGCGCAAGATAAGATGACCTTGCGGCCGTGGGAGTCGCGCTTGGCGAGGGGCACGAGATAGCCCGCGTCGAGGATCGCCTCGATCTCCGGATCGTCGATGTCGAGGTTCTGGAACCAGTCGGGGTAGAGCTGGCGTATGGTGAGGTAGCGCTCGAGCATGTCCTGGGCCAGGGGCAGGCTGAACTTCTTCGTGCGGAGGAAGCGCAGCAGGAATACCGCGTCGGTGCGGCATCGCTTTATGCTCGGGTGCTTGCGGATCCACTCCCGGAACTGCTCCAGCGCCTGTTCCCGCGTTCGCTCGTCCTCCCGCAGCTCCAGCTTCGCGATCGCTCGCGCCTGCCCGCTCAGGCTGCACCTGTACACCTCCACCTCCTCCTCCTTCTCCTGCTCCTGACGATGCTCCCGCCGCTGTCCTCCCATTCTTCTTCTTCTTCTTCTTATTTATTTATTTATTTATTTATTTATTTTTATGTACCCAATGCTTTTTATTCTTCTTTTATTCTTTAGATCTTCTCCTCCTCCTCCTTCTCCTTTTTGTCGCTATCTAAAAACATTCATGTAATGCAGGCATTTAGTTTTAATTACTTTGTGGTTTTCGGTGGCGATAAAAAACTTTGAGTAAAAAGTATAATACCGAATCGCGTATGTCTAAGAAACCCCCCCCCCCCCCCACGCACACACACACACACACAGCCAGAGACACATACTTTGCTGGAAAAATGGTAATATCACGCTGAAATGACATGCGCTGGCTTAAAAATTTAAAATGTCGTTGATTCCGGAAATAGCCTTGGCCATCGCTCAAAGTCGCATATTCGACTGCCTACGCGAAATAGCGCGAGTGGCTCACCGAAGAAAAGCAATTATCTGACTTTTGGCCTGACAAAAGAGAGAAAGAGAGAGAGAGAGAGAGAGAGAGAGAGAGAGAGAGCTTATTAACCAAGCCACGTGTGACATGTGCAGTTTAACCTTTTTCCAGATTCTTGTTCATTGCTGTTATGGATAATGACCGAAATCGGTGCTTAAAAAAAGTTATATTAAATACTCTCTCTCTCTTTCTTGTGTGCAAATAACTTGTGATCGGATAAAACGCTCCTTTATGGAAAATGACATATCTGATAGTCTCGATTTGGCCTCTTTCTATGTCAAATTTAAATATTAAAAAAGGAAAAAGATTTTTTATATCTGATGACCGATTTTCTAGAGTAATTGCGCTCTGACGCCACGTTTGCTTTTTTACGACAATATGTACGATGTATGTATGGTACAATATTTTTTATTTGTTTATTTTTTTTTTTATTTTCCTCGAATAGATACTTGCTATTCTTTAAGCTAATGATCAAGATTTATCTCTACTGCAGGTCATCGATTTATTAATTTAATAAATTATATTAATCGAATTTAAAAACTTACATGATGTACCAATACACATACATACATATTTGCATAAGAATATGGCGCATTAAACTTTTATTTTTATTTGTCTTTCTTGGTTCTTTTATTAAAATTTTTTTCTCTTATTTTCATAATAAACAGGAGTGAATGTGTGTCGGGTTTCACGATTGTGATGAAATCTTCGACTATTTTTACGCAATTCAATCGAATGTGATTCCGAATGTTGTAATTTTCCGTGCACGTATACAACTTGCTCGATTTAAAACAGCTACTTCGTAAATACTTGTAGAGCTGAAAAAAAAATATTAAGAATAAATGAAAGGTTTTGTGGGATTCTGACACTATACGCTATTGAGATAAAAGCTGAGCGAGTCAAAGTATTTTTTTTTCTATTTTTTTTTTTTTTTTTTCTCTTTTTAAGTTATTAATTTAATAAATTATATTAATCGAATTTAAAAACTTACATGATGTACCAATACACATACATACATATTTGCATAAGAATATGGCGCATTAAACTCATTTGTGTGCTGCTAATTGCGATAGAAGAATACTTATATCATACTTTGGTAGTTTTATGACAAATGATCTCAGAAGCAGAATGTGAAAGGTAAACTATAGATGTACACACACACACACACACACACACGCGCGCGCGCGTATAGGTATATAAGCACACTTTTCGTGATCGTGTCAAAACTTTCTTTCATCTTTCCTTGATTCTACGTTTTGCTGTTAGTGAAACATACATATACCTATATAATGCAGGCGCGCCGCACATACAGGCATGCCCGCGCTGCGACCACCGTTTATTTATTTATTTTAAAAATTTACGGGCAGAACCCTTTTACAAAAAATAGAATATAATAACAAATTGACAGTGAGTGGCGCAATAACATCACTATAAATAATTAGTACCTATAGTTTCTATTCTCTTTTTTTTCTCTCTCTCTTTTTCGTTTTAAATCATCGATGCACTAAACAATAAGACATAATATACTTTCTGTTATCCGCCCTCCGGCCGGAAAGCGCCAACAAATCCCGGCTGCTGCAGCGCGAAAAAAAGTTGTGTTGCTTTCCGGCGTCCGCGTCGAGCAGGAAAATGGAAAACAGTACCTATATACCCACCGTGCCAGGGAGTAAAGAAGCCTCAGGTCCCCAGGTTCCCGTTAATATCTTGGTGATCCGCGACTTTCTTTACTTTACCTGCGCCCAGTTGCGTGATCTACTATTTATTATTATTATTATTATTATCATTTGTGTATATCACAGAGAGAATTAGATAGAGAAAGAGAAAACTGTATTTGAAATAATCTTGATTCCGGGAGAATAATAATCTTAATCAACTTTCAAAATCCAGCATTTGGTGCTAGTAGTAGGTAGTAGTAGTAGTAGTAAAAGTAGTTGTAATAGTGTAGTTAAAAATCCGAGCTTATATTATACATATAATGTAGGTGCGTCAGGTATATATATATAGGTGGTACCAATTAATATACTATCCGTGTTTATATATAAATATATGATACTTATATACAGCTCGTAGACACGTCTGATGCAAATAGGTAGATGTATGTATAACAGGTGCAATCGTATCGCGAGAGCGCGTTATAAAAAGCCCGGCTGGATTGCAACAACAAGCTGTTGCTGCAAGTGAGGATGGTGAAAGCAGTTCCGGACTTTATAATACCTGCGCTTAACGAGCAAACTGATCTTTGTTATCGTGAAAAATCGTTTCACTCTCTTTCTCATTCACTCTCTCTCTCTCTCTCTTTCTCTTATAAACAAGTTATAGACATACGATATATTATGGCTTTTAAGGTACTATACATTATTATAGCACTTGGCTTATATATTGAACTTCTCAAAGTTGTCGTCGAAGCATCATTAACATGAGCTGCAATCGTATGTATAAAAAATTGATCCAACACGAGATAGCGCATAATCAAATATCAAAAGAGTCGATCCGTTTTTCGGCCCCACGATTTGATATATCCGAATAACAGAATAAACGTTAAGTAATCGCGAGTGTAAAAAGAAATAAGAAAAGAGTCCGGTTCTTGAAGGAGAGCGAGGCTTTCACTTTCGCAGCAGCAGCAGTAAGTAAGGAGTAGATCAGAGGCATACATGCGCGTTCGAAAGCACAGAGTTATATAGTTACATCACCACATGCGACAATCCGATTCTCGTAAAATTTTCTTTTTCAATATGTTTCCGAATTGTGGCAAACCTCATTCGTTTTGTTTTATTAAAGTTTAACCTACAGAGAAGGAGAGTGAGAGAGAGAGAGAGATACATATAAAATAATTTGCTAGCTTTCCCGGTCATCATTTTTTTTGGAAATATTTTCATTCAGCAGCAACTGAAAGAAGCTGCTTTAGCACCTAGCGATCGAACATATGTTATATATATAGATATATTTATTTAATGCGATTCGAGTGCGAGTGCCGAGGAATGCCGCGATGTGAAAATACCTTCAACAGAATGTCACGCGTAAACTTACCCACTTTGAGCTGTATAGTGTATACCTATAGTAATATATTATGTATGTTTAATAAGATAGATTCTCGAACCCGTTCTCCAACGTTTCCCGCAGGGCCGAAATATACATTTACATATGCAGAGTATCAAGTTTAATTAATTATTTTACCATATAATAATATACCTTCGAAATAGAACTTTAAAGAGAACGAACAGAAGAAAAATAAATTAAAAAACTGGAAATACTAAAAGAATTTGGAAAAATTTGTATTATAAATTTAAGATTGATTTAGCACTTGAAACTAATGCAGAATATAATTTGTAAGATTATATGATTCACGAAAAAATCCTTCACCATTCTCTCTCTCTCTCTCCCTCTCTCTCTCTCTCTCTCTCTCTCTCTCCCTCTCTCTTTCTCGCTTGGAGATTGAATTGGAAAATTTACACGAATAAAAGTCATCTAATCTAATTAGATCTCTCCTAACTATATATATATACAAAGATATACATAGATACACATTATATAAATACATACATGCTATATAGATTATGCACTCACCAGGATCACGCAGCAGGAGCTAAATCTTCGCGGCACTTTCCCCGAAAATTCGACTCAAACAGAAAGACAAACACACACACACACACACACCTCTCGTCCTCACCAACACGTGGTCGAAATAAAGGTCCCGCGACGCAAGCAACTGCGAACTGGCGAACGGTAAAAAGAGAGAGAGAGAGAGAGAGAGAGAGTGGGAGTGTGAGTTATAAAGAACGGTGTATTTTGGTATAGTAAGTACAGCGCGCACTCGCGTCTATTATATACAACATCATTAACAACAAAAACAACCACCAGATTCACAAACACAGAGATAAAGACACAACTCACACACACACACACCTGGTTGCTCTCCTTCACAGAAGGTAGAGGAGGATGAGGCGGCTACAGCAGCAGCAGCAGCAGTATAAGGCCTGATGGTGACGCTGAAAATGCCGAGATGCTGACTGTCGGACGAGTCGCGACGGAGTAAGTCTGCTCGGCTCCATGCACGAGCAATTTAAAGTGGGGACGACAGAGTATATAGTCGGTTGAGTCCTCCGCTGTACGCCTCTTTCTCTTTCTCTCTCTCTCTCTCTCTTACCCCTTCTCCATAACCCCTCCCTTGTCCCGTTCACCTTCCATCGCATTTATACAAACTCTATATACCTTTATAACGACGCCCTGGACGAAGAAAGGCACAACTCAGGAGCTCGGACGAAGAAGGACACAACTCGGAGCGCTCGTATAAAAAGATTTATTTGCTTTTTATATTATTATTATTATTAATAGAAATTCTTGTTTTTTTTTCAAGTCTTAATAAAGTGTTTACTATATTATTAGACGTATATTAAAATCAGTTTAAATAAAGTTTGTTATTTGAATTGAATGTTAAGCATCTTAGGCCGAGTTATGGCTTTCTTCGCCATATTCTGAACTGTGCCCTTCTTCATCCATGGCAACAAAATATCAACACTTCGGACGAAGAACTGCACAACTCTCTTGAACTCCGACTTGAGATTATGGCAAACAGAAGGACAGCTTAGGAATATTAAGATAAAGACTAGCATGAACTGAATCATAACGATGAATAATTAATTGTACTTCAATATTATATACTCATAGGCTGCGACACTTTTTCATTTCCTCTCTTAAATGTCTCTTTTATTATTATAATTATTGATTATTGATTATTATTATTGTTGTTGTTGTTATTCATTAGTGTTTGACAGAATTTAACAAGAAAAAAAAATAATAATAATACAAGCACATGATAATTGTTTGATTCTCCATAAGTTAAGCATGCTAATATTCGTTATAATTTTTATGGGACAGATAAAACCACGACTATTGCTGCTCTGGCCCTTTTAAATATTAAATATACGAGGACCTGTCGGGGTATAAGTAGGTATATTCGGTTATTGTGGGTTGACCGCGTGGGATTCGAGCTCTCGCGTCTTGTTGTTATTGTACATTTATATAGGTCATGCCTATATGCTGGGACCATCAGCCGCGTGCAACAAGTATCAAAAATTCGCAAGCCCTTTGCTTTAGGAAGCATTGACTTTCAAGCTGCGTGTGTATATGTAAGTCAAATGTGTACTGGCGAATCCAAAGATACATGCAATGTGATGCGTGGCGGTATCCAGAGAGATAGAGAGAAAGGAGGAGGAGCGTTTCGCTTCCCGAAAGTAAGCTCAGTATATAACTCTACGGCTTTTTTCGTTTTTTCGTAGGTATGTGTATTTCATTTATATACTTACATTGAACAACAGCTTTTGACTATACACCTGCTACAAAAAAAAAAAATATATATATATATTTATAAGTCATTGAATTATTTTTCAAGACGGTTTTTCCTACTTCACGTTGACCTTTGTCAAAATGAAAAAAAAATCCAAAAACAACACAACTACCTACACATACATATAATATTGGTATGTAATATTTCGAAATTATGTGAACAATAAGGTAAGTAGGTATACAGCTTGAAAAGTAGTTGTATCGTTTGACTCATTGGAGCAGCAGATTCTATGGCAGACCTATATAAAAAAGAGAAAAATTGCAGGTCCGACGAACACTAGGTAAATATATATACTTGTCACGTGTGCGTGTGTGTGAGCAGCCTCGTGTTTGTCGTGTCTCGAGCACCTAACATGCGTGTTTCGGTAAAATATAATATAAGCCTTGACACGAGTGTTCGCAGTTAGTATTATGATTTATTGAAAAATGTGTCGTAAGTAGGTACCTGTATAAGCGTAATCATGAGAGCAAAAGAGAAGCACATATATATATGATATGCTGTAATACACGTCACTGCTAGATATATATTATTTATGCTATAAGTATACATGTAGTAGATAATAAGCATCAACGACAAGAGATGATGAGCAGCAGCAGCAGCAGCTTTGACGATGCTATATAACCTTGACCAAACACAAAGCTATTTTTTCTTTTCTTTTTTTTCCTTTTCTTTTCTTTTCTTTCGTAGTATTTTTCTCGCGTCAATATCCGACGTTGAAAAACCAAAGAAATAAAAGATGAATAGACACGTGCTTGACCAGAGTGTGTGCTCTTGTACGAGCTTACGCGTCTCAAACTCATTCAAATATTTCATTCATTCTCCAGTTTGGCTTACCTCATTTGACGCGTGACGCGAAAATAATTTTGTCCAACGTACACATTATACAATTACAAAACACATTGATAATCATGATTATCATCATCATCATCATCAACAACAACAATATAATAATAACAAAATAATAACAAATAAGAAGAACAACAACAACAACAACGATATATAAAGATAATAATAATAATAATAATAATAATAATAATAATAATAATAATAATAATAATAATAATAATAAGTAATAATAATAATAGTAACATTTCGTGAGAGCTACACTCATCAATTCGTCATAAAAATAATTATCGAAAACTCAATAAAA
Source organism: Leptomastidea abnormis (assembly GCA_030522805.1). NCBI lineage: Eukaryota > Metazoa > Arthropoda > Insecta > Hymenoptera > Encyrtidae > Leptomastidea > Leptomastidea abnormis. The sequence continues at coordinate 49,704 of JAPYZE010001979.1, forward strand.
ACATGGGCTGATATACCAAAAACTGAGAGATCTCTATATTACACAAAGCAAAGGCCAGTAGCAGCAGCAGCAGCAAAGCGACATCAGCCAATTGCAACACCTGCTCCCAAAATTTTCTGAAAAAATAAAGCTTGAAATAAGCGCATGAATCGGGTAAAACCGGCGCGCAGGCGCTAACCACTGTAGGTATTATATTTTAGCTTATATGCACAGCCGAAGACTTCCTCCTCCTCCTCCTCCTCCACCGCGACTCTTCGCAACCAGCACACCACCATCGCCACCAACGCGCTAACTTGTGTAATAATTGTGTTCATGACTCACACGCGGAACCACACGCTGCAGGTATATATAGTAGTACCTATATACATACCTGTAACTGCATA
>JAPYZE010001980.1:0-28153 GCA_030522805.1 Leptomastidea abnormis
TTTTTTTTTTTTTTTTTGCTCATACGTTTTTTAGGTAGATATATGTGTATGACTAAGTATTGGCTGCGCAATCGACCGGTTAAAGAGATATGGAAAATACTCTTGGTAACAAGTGAGCTTTTTTTTCCTTGCGTATGTATTTATGAAAGTTGCAAATTTATAATGAGGTTTATAATCGGTTTATCGTTTATGTGTTTCATTATTTTTTTTAATTTATTGTTAATTTTATTAAATGTTTTAAATTATTTATTTTGAAACTTTATTAAAATTAATAGATTATGAAATATTAAATGACGTTATTGAGCACTTAATTAGAAGAAAAGAATTTGCGACAAACAGAATATGAAATAGTTCAGTCACATAAGTACTAGCTTCGTAATCCAATGATCGTGGGTTCGATACTAATAGTAACCGAAATACGCTTTATAAAGTGTCAAAAAGATTTCGTGAAAAATTCCAACAATATTCATCTAGTTTCACTTGATGATTTTTTTTTTTTAATATCTAAAAATTATTATTTATTTCTAATATCTATAAATTAAATTAATTTTTGCCCATCAATTACAAGAGACTAATCTAATTTACAAAAAGAGACAAAAAAATAAAAAAGCAAAACTAACGACGATGACGATAATCGTAATGAGCCTAGTTGTATATAAGACCATTATCAGAAAAAAAAAATAAAAACGAGAAAAAAATAATTTTGATGGACTAAAAACATCAGTCTACATATATCGATCACGTAGTAAAATATAGGGTGTACGATTAATGTCAATTTGATGACTTATCGATATATACTATCAGGTCAGGGATATTTGCTTTAAAGGTGTTATGTGACTTTTAGCTCTGGCATGCAAATTTTTTTCTGCGTCACGTCGACACGTGTGTGTCTTGCTATAGCTAAAAAATAATTCTGATCAAATTAGTAGTGGTTGTCATACCACAAATGACGATGCGAATGTTTATTGTCATATGGATAGGATAAGATGTAATTTCAAATGCTTACTGATTTTAATTCAATAAAGAATATCGCGGTTGTGACAAAAGGCAAGAATGATGAGGAAAAAATTGCTTTGTGTGCATGTGGTTTGTTTTTAAAAGAAAGGGGAGGGTTGGATTCATTTTTTATGCTTGAGAATTTGTTTTCGCTTTGTTTGGCTATTTGATAAAGATATTCAAAAAGTTTTAGAGGAAGGGCTGTATTTCAAAAAACTTTAGTTTTAAAATACATAGCATGGTAATTTTAGTTTGATGTTTCAGAACGAATTTAATATATAAAAAATTTTCTGTGTGTAAATGTTTACAAATATATTCTGAAAAGTTAAAATGCATTAAAAAGAAGTCTGCATTAACATATAAACTCGTTTATTTATTTTTTTTATTTTATATTATTTTTCAACTAGTTTTATTATAAAACCAAAGGTATTAAGATTATTAATTTATTTTTTTTATATATAAAAATTGTGTCCAACATTCATGCAGAACTATGATAATAATATATCAAACTTATTGATTTTTACGATATATGAATAATTAATAAAGCTGAATTCAGCTATCACATCTGTGACAAATTACAGACTCGTAACATATATACACGCACACTATTTTATAGCATGCGTCTATCATTAAATCCTTCTTACTGTTCATTTTATGTTTTGCTTGTGTGTCGTTTAGTAATGAATTTGTAATTGACTGAAAATTAACTGTATTGAGTTAAAAATTATGTAGGCTTATGGTATAAAGTAAAAGTATGCTATTGACTTTTATTGATACTTTGGTACTTTAGAAAACAAATTTTATTTTTCTCTTTTTATTATAACTTAAATTACAAAATTAATTTCATCGTTTATGGAAGTTATGTCGTATGGAGGGTTCGCCTTCGATTTGATAAAAGACTTCTACCACATTAATAGAATAGAATTAAAATTTCTATATCAAAACAAAATTGAAGCCAGGATATCTAATTATCAATTGAAATTATTTCTAATCTAATATTCAATTGAAATAAAATCTTAATTCTTTAATGAAATTCCAGCATCTTCTCATCTCTCATCATTTTAACATCTTTATAAAAACAATTTATTTTTAAACACCTAATCAATGAAAAAAAATCAACCCTCAATAAAAAAATAACTCATAAAAAATTCTCAAAATCGTTGAAAACCACAAGCTCAAATCATATCATTATTACCCTTTCCATCAACATACTCAACTCCACCTTTAAAAAAAAAAGCAAAAAAAATCCTATGTATCGCGACATATGCAACCACGCTCCCTTAATAACAGTAACTATCACCACGTACATACATATATACATATATATATATATATATATATATATATATATATATATATATACAGAGTTAGGGAGCTCAAGGCGGAAATGCCGTTTTGGCTTGGACACGCCGTTTACGTGGGTCGCATAGCGTGGCACGCGACTCTTACATGCGTGCGTGCGTGCATGTGTCTGATTTTACACGCATCGATGCAGTGATAGCGCAGTTGACTTTATAGGTATACATTGGCCACGTGCAATGTAGGTAGTTGAATGAACGATGGGAATGGTATTTAAAAAGTATTAGGCTTAAAATATTTGTTTCTTTTATTATTTATTTTGAGTTATCTAATTTGAGGCATTAGTTGTGTCAATTGAGTATTGTGAGTTTGTGGGTGGTAGTTGACAAAGAGATTTATCGCGTAATCGTAAATTGTATTTGATAACCGTTTATTGATATACAATATAATTTTGAAAATTTATGTTATCAATTGGTTTAGCTTTTATTTAAGTATATATAGAAAAGTTTGTCATAGTTTTGATCATACTACTATTTTTCTTATATGATAATATAACATTTTTTTGCAGCAAAACTTTTACATCTATAGACACTATGTATGCAAGTGTAACCGCAGATATATCTACCTATATTGCAAATAATGTTCAGTAATCGATCGTCTTTGCGTGACTGGATTGAAAATTAATTGGACTGTTCGAATGATTTCAGATCGATCATTTGGTATTATCTCATAAATTTTGCACAACTTGATACAAATATTGTGAACTGTAAGTCACTTTTTTGTTGTTGATAAACAGTTAGTTTCTTGGTTAGTTTAGTTTATAATTTTTAACAAGGATATTAATATATTTTTAAATTTTGAATTAACTAAAAAATTATTTTGATAGATTCAATTAAAAATCATATTTCTTTTTAAATTAAATTTTTAAAAATTGTTTTAAATTATTATTTTGTACCATTTTATTTAATGCATGTATTTAATTTAAAAAATATAAAATTTATAGAAAAGAAATAAGATCAGCAAATTCAACAATCAAGAGCCCTTAACTGTAAGTCATCAAATTAAAAAATAATTTAAACATTCGCTAATAAAAAAAATTAAAGTAATTCTATATTAAAATAATTTTATTGTTACTAATAACTTTTCCTATCAACATTACCAAAATAATTTTTCCAAAACTCCCTCACAATTTTCCTTTAACAATATTCATCCATAAATACAATTTTAAAAAAGTCCTCACCCTCACGAAATAAAACTATTTCCAACTCAATATACAATCGTCACGAAAATACATCCTATCCTACATACATATTCACTGTCTAATTAGACATAATAACAAATTCAATACTCGTAAATATAACACGTAATTCGAAGTCACAAAAGTCGTCTAACTATTCCATTCGTCCCCTCTCGACTATCCGACGCTCCACGTCAAAAAAAAAAGAGAACCGCTCTCGCAGCAAAGTCAAGTAGTACACACGAGGGGTGGATAGCTACCTACAAGGGTGGTGGTTCATATAATTTCGCTATATACAGTATATATATATATAGCGGCAGGAAAAGCGCCATGACGAGGCGCAACATATGTGTTGTAACTGTGCGGTAAGCGGCAATTATAGCTGCGCATGCAGCTTTTAACGCTTTACTATACATAAGGGGGGTACAAAAAATAAAACACCTTGCAGGTGGACACACACGCGCGTGAGTGTCGTAGATTTTTGGAAACGTAATCGGGTGTGTGGCATATGCGACGGCTAAGTGGCTATGTTCGATAATGTCGCGACTGCTGATGCATATACACACGTGTGCGGGGATTTACCTGGATGCGGTTTTTATGATTGGTAATCTGGGTATATTATACTTGGTTATTGGGTGTTTGTGTGTAAAAAACTGGGGTTTTAGAAAAGATTAAGATTAAAAATTGGGGAGGGATGGTGGTTATATCTTGTAAGCTTTGTTTTTGGATGTTGATAGACAAATGTTAATTAATTGATTAGTTAATTTATTATTTTATTGTTATTAGGTAGATATATTATTATTATTAAAAAAAATTGTGTATTGCATTTAAAGCATTTGATTAAAAAATAAAATAGAAAAAATTATTTAAAAAAGTTATTTAATTGTATAAATGTAATAATTAAATACGAAAGGTATTAAAAAAAAAAAAAAACATTGTATTTTAATTTGGAAACACTTGAAATTAAAAAATCTACTACTCTTTTTAATACCTTGCGTGTATTGGTACACAAAAGAAATTGAAAAAGACACGTGGACACCCCACAGTGATTTAATCATTAAAACAGGCATTCAAGTAATTTCCTGTTCTTTGTATTAAGAAAACTAATTGATTGTTTGATATTGAGAAGATTACAGTTTTGTTTGAATAATTTGTTAAATGCGTACACGTGACTTTATTGGCATAAAGAAGAAGTAACAATTATATATCAATTATACATATTTTTGAAAGATATTTTCATATTTTTAAATGTTATATTAATGTATAAAAAAAATATTGATTTAATTCACGGTAGGCTAAAGGTCAAGCTTAGAAGGCCACCGTGTTGTATTGTAAGTCTTAGAAATGAAATTTTTTACGCTTTTTTGATACTCTATTGATGCGCATATTTTGGCATATGAAAGTTTGTGTAATATGGATCCGTCGTCGAATATTGAGAATCGAACCCACGATTTGTGAATTTCAAAGCCGACATATCGACAACTTAGCAATTACGAACTTTCTTACACGTTATCAATTTCTCATTTATACTGCAATAACGATAACGTGAAATAAAATAATAAAACAAGATAATAAAACATTAAAACTTTTAATTTAAATATCTATATAAATATACATTTTTAAACAAACTGTGGCAGTTTTGATATACCATCAATATTAATTTTATAAAAAATTTTACTAGCTGATAGGTTTTTACAATATAAATATTTAAAAAAACATACGTATAATATATTTTTCAAATTTGAAACATTAATCATTAAAATTAAAACACAATACAAAATCTTAAAAATCATTAAAAATAGTAAAATAAAACAATTTTTTATATATATATTTAAACAACAATCACTAACAATTAAATTTTTAATTTTTAAAAAAACAAGTACATACCTTTACACACACTTTAATCTTAAAAAAGTCCTGTTTTCAAGTCATTGTCATTGTTAAATCAACTGCAATCCTCAGCCTCATCAAGCATCAAAGACTCACAAACAAAATCTTCCAATCAAATTTTCCAACTCCATACAGCAAAATATCCACATTGACTTCGAAGAACAGCTTCGTCCGATCGCTCAAGATCAAGAGATCGGTCAGCTAATCGAGTGTGCAAGTCAGGTATATACCGTCCGGTCGTTCGTTCTGTGAGTAAAACGAAGTGCGGCTAGGTGAAGCAAGCGCACGATGATTTCCGGGCGATCTCGAGCTAAGAGCAGCCAAGAGGGATTGTTATAGGTCGGAGCAAGGGTTGGTCGGAGGGTTGAGTTCGCGATGTCGTGGTTGAACGTCTCATTGGTCGCTGGGCGGGGCTTTGTGAGACCGCCATTGGTAGGACTGAAGGGTGGCGACCAGGGAGCTTTTTTTCATCCCCCTACTCTAAGCTTCGAATAATGTATAGAGAGTCAACTCGAGACGGACGACCTCGGGTATAGGTTGGCTGGTTTGTCGATGATGAGAGAAGAAATAAAAAAAAAAAAGGAGAAATCGTCAACTTGTCGCGACGCTCTTTTATTTTTCATGCGGTCGATTGTTGCTTGTAGCTCTCTCTCCTGTGGTACCTGGCACATGCTTATTATATTACGAGTTTCGATTAATTTTTTATTGATATTTTTTGTGGTTTCGATTACTTTTTAGTGAAGTACTGTGAGTTGTCTTATAGGCCTATTTTTATAAGTGATTTGTTAACATGCGATTATATTTTATAAAATGTTACAGAATGAAAAAAATTATTTATTTATTTCTTGTTATGTTTATTGTAGTAAAATTAATCAATTTATTGATTTATTTTATATATAAATTCAATTTTGTGTTAAACAATTTATTTGTCGAAATTATAATAAAATTTTTTTTAAACAATTTTTTATATCACTGGAATATATTTTACGATAAATACTTGTATAAAAATAATTTTTTATATTAATTACTATTTTACTAATTTAACATCCAACAGCTTTCTGCCAATTTGATAACATAATACCAAAAGTATTACAATCTCGAACGTAAGTTGTAAAAGATTCGCAGTAACATTGAAGATCTCCTGGTGGACATTCGCACATATCTTTCAAACACGTTTCGTAATATGACGTCACATTAATTTTTCTAAGACATCTTTCAAAAACGGAACCCTTTATGTAATTGCACAATCTATAACAAAAAATTTAATATTTTAAATTAAATAAAAAAATAAAATATATTAATATGTTTCTCATTGGTAACTTGTGATTTTTACCTTTGATCTCTTTTCGGTTGACACCCTCTATTTCCATATTTCTTAGTTTCTAAACAAACTTCATCTCCTGCTACCCAAGATTGTGCAAAAATAGATGGCTCTTCGACTAATATACCTTCACGTGTAGTTAGATCATCATCTTTAATCGAATTAAAATCACCACATAATCCACATAATTTTTTTTTGTAACTACTTGGTACTGTCACTTCAAAAAAACCACCGTAATTCCAATAAATCTTTATTCCAGCTACGGAATTAACTAAAATTTCATCTTTTGTACCACTGATTTCAATATTATTTTCCAATTCATATGGTAAATCGATAATCTGATCATTAACTTTAGTTCGTCTATTTTCTTGCAGATCAATTTTGACATTACCAAGTTTAAAAGCTATTCTTTTTGTAATAACATAATTTCCAGACATCTCATTTTTCCAACGTATATTAAATGTTTTTTTATCACAATCACTAACTAATTGATATTTACATGTGCCTACAAATGCATAAACTTTATCATCAAATGTTCGAACATGTGATCCCTCAAAAACAGTACAGACTCCATCACCTGAAAATTTTGTAATTACAATTTATAAAAAGAAAATGATTTATTATTTATAAATTAAATTATTAACATACTTTCAATGCATCTGGGACAGCACTCGCCATCAGGAATTTTTAATATTGAATTTCCTAAACATTTTTTAATCGAACACTTTATTTCTGCACACTGAGCTTTTTCATCTTTACATATACAACTTTCACATGTTGTAGTATTCCACGTCTCTCCATCCTGGGTTATAAAAATATTTATTATAAAACAAAATTTCAAAAATATACATTTATATCATATTACCAATTATATTTTACCTTGTACACTGAATCATTGTACATACAATTTTTCTCAATATTTTCAAAACTGTAATTTTCATTATCAATTTCTATCGGATCGATCACATCATAAACCTGATGCTGTATCTCATCAGCAACATCACAAAATGCACAACAATTATCAGGCAAGAATTTTTGATATTTTCGCGAACAGTTTAATACAGGACAGCTTTTTCTTTCACAAAATATTGTAGAATTTTCACATGTACAATCAGTGCAATGATCTAATTTAAATTTTTGACCTGTTTGATAAACTATTCCTGTTGTTACGAGTAAACATGCGCCATTAGGTGGATTCATGAGTATATTAGAACCTGTTTATTACTTGTAATTATTATTGTTAAAAATATATATTTGTAATAATTTTTTAATAATTATTCTTTGTTGATAAAATTAGATTACCTAAACATTGAGGACAGCAGTTATTGTGTTCTTGAATAATATTGGAATTAGGACAATTGAGTACTGGACATGTTTTTTTAATACATGAAAGTAAATTCGTACTACACGTACATAAAATACATGGATCCTCTGCTGGCATTATTTGAGTTTCTTGAATTATTTTTCGGTTTCCTACAAAGCAATCTAAGAAATTTGTAATAACATAAATTTATTATTTAAAAAATTTTTTGCATAAAATTACACTTAAAATCATACCAAGACATCTAGGACAGCAGTGACCAGGTGCTGGTAATAATGGATTTTTACAAGGTGCATAGCATCGAATCTGAGATACAGTAATAATTCCAGCATTGCATGAGTACAGTCGACAAGGATCAATACTTTCAGTCCATTCCATTCCGGATTCATAATATAAATTATTTCTTATACATCCTATAGGTAATTGTACATATTTGATTAAAAAATCTTACCTTGATGATTATAAAAAATTAAAAAATATATATATGTATAAAATTATTTTACCTTTGCATTTATTACAGTTGCATTCATCTTTTCCTGATTCTTCGAGTAGATAGCATCCATCAATTGTTTGACATTTTCGCTTCGAACATTCTACACGACCACCCTAAATATTACAAATAATTAGTTTTATTGTATTTATATTAGATAAAATTTGTTAAAAATTTTTAATAATTTTAAACTGAAATTAAAACAAACCCTACAACTGCAATTATAGCATTTTAAATACGGAACATTATCAACGTTAAAAATTTCACCATCTCTATCACAGGTCTGTTGGCTACCTACGTAGTATTTGATAGATATCAAACTAAATTAAATTAAATTACATAACTTAAAAAAAAAAATTTTTATTATTTAATATTTTTTTCACCTTGAATTTGTCCAAATACAACAGCTTCATCAAAAAATAAATATAAAAGGATAAATATAGTAATTGTATAAGTAGACACTATTATAGACAGAAACAAACACATTCTCATTATTTCAATGTATTTTGAAAAAAATTTACGTCATGAATGACCGAATGCACATTCGAACTGGGACTTACGAACTCAAACTAACTTATGAATGATATTGTCATTCAGTATATTTTGTTGCCCAGACAGTTCAACAATTTTGATGACTCAAATTTTTTCAGTATGTCAATTTTATCAAAACCAAGCATTAACGTAATAAAAGTGACCCAAATAATAAACGGTAAAAAGTAGTTTAATTAATTTTTATTGCAGTTGATATAACATTTTCACATTTATTATTGTTTTATACATATTTTGAATGAATTTTTATTAGCATTAATATTAAAAATGACAATTATAAAAAATATATTATTTAATTTAAATTAAATATATTATTTTTATTATTAAAAAAGATTTAAAACGTGTTAATATTATTTCATTGGTTTTAATGCGATCCCTCAAAAAGATCCCTTTATCAGACAATGCACATGCCATGTCAGACCACCTCCACCAAGTTACAAGCCGCACCAAATGCTTTTTTTCTCATGGCTTTCTTTCCTGTTTCGCTTATACTATCTCTTACCGCCTCAATTTTTCCTCTTTTTTTTTCTTAGCAAGGTCTCGATGACGACAAAGATGTCGCAGAAATTCCGGCTGAGTAGCTACATCGCTTGTAAATCTGCTTGAGACACGTGCATTTTTCAACACTGTCTTACGCGCCGTCGAAATGTTATAATGGATTGACAAGGCTTCATAGCTTTAAAAAGTGATGATTCAGCACGAAGAATTAAAGTTTGGAAGATAAATTTTTCTTTTTTTGATGAATTGAATTTATGTTGTTCAAGTGTAAAAATTAAAAATTTTTAAAATTTTCAAAAATTATTATGTATTACAAATTGTTAAATTATTTTTAAAAATTAGTAAACTCTTTGTGCGTATTTGTTTTGCATGAATTCAATCAAATTGCTTAAATATTTTATTGGCATATAAATGTAAATATATCGTTGTTATATTAATACTATTAATTCAAATTTAAATTTTTACATTTTTTATACTTATATTAATACAAAAAATGAGTCATCTCATACTTATGCCGTAATATATTTTTCCACAATAAATATTTTTAAATTTAATTATGAACAATAATTATATAAAATTTAAATGTTTAATTACTGATATATTTTATGTTAAATATAAATAATACAAATAATATAATTTTTAAAAACAAAAAATGTGGTTCCGGCCGGGATCGAACTGGCGACCTTCTGCGTGTAAAGCAGACGTGATAACCGCTACACCACGGAACCCGATGTTATGAAGCTGCTAAGTATGGTATCTGGGTTGGCTATACAGATCTCTGCTACTTGATCGTTTCAATCACTTTTATGTGCAAGATTAATTAAAATAGAAATGTTTGTGAAAAAAATACGTAAATACGGAAAATAAACAATAAAATAATTATAAAAATATATATTTTTTATATTATTATCAAAAAATAAAATTTAGCATATAATAATAATTATTGACCTCTTTATTTGTACATTAATATAATAAGCATTAGTCTACTAAATAAAGTGTTATTTCAGAAAAAAAAATTTTTAAAATATTAAGAAGTATAAAAATAGGTATAATAAATTAATATAAAATTGATTTTTATATTAATAAAAATTTATTATTTTATAATATTGTTATGTTTTAAAGATGGTAAGCAAGAAATTTTTTTTACTATCGGTACAACAGAGTTTTGCTTTACGACTTGTTAATACACATAATCTAAAAAAGTAAAAATATATATATAATATTATATATTAAATATAATAAATAAATCATTTACAAATATATTTTTAAGAAACTATTATTTATTTATTCAACAAAAATTTAAATGAAAATTAATCAATTTATTGATTATTACAAATAAATTTAACATCAGCGCACTCTTGTGGAAATTGATGGAACTTTAAATCATTGACATCTTATCGATAAAATTTGGTTTGAGTATAAACTAAAAATAACTAAAATTGAGTAATTTATAAAATACATTATTTTAAATAATTCATATTATAATTTTTAATATTTATAAAAATTTTTTAAATTATAATATATTCAAAAAATTTTTATTATTTTTTTAATACATTTTTTCAGTTTTTATTGCACAAATCGTAAACAGATTTGACACGTATTAATTACATTATCTTATCGAAAAGTTCTTGATGTTAAGTTTTTGTCTTAAAATTTACGGTCATTGACCACGATATAATATTAATAGAAATAGCACTATCTTTGACCCGTCAATACATTTTTTCAAGACATATTTTTAATAAAATTTATTTTTTATTAATAATCTAGTATTTACAATAGTATTAGAATAATTCTAAAATTAAAACATTATTTAAAAATAATTAAATAATTATCATCAAAAAATTTTAAAAATAAAAATTATAATAATACTACCCATTATCAAATTTGACGAAAGCAAAGTAATTATCCGGTTTCAGAGGTTCACATATTAATACACACAGTCGGACGATCGATCCCTCTCAAAATTCTCTATAACACACGTGCGCTGCTGGTGGGGTAGCTAGGAAATCAAACGTCGCCATAACGACGAGACCGTTGTATTGTGCATAGCCGCACACTATATATCGGCTTCGGGCTCTTCCCCGCGTTCCGCTACACAGAGGTTGCTCTCGCCTTCTGCCTGCATCAAAACTCAACGTTGGTCCACTTATCCGATTCGGTTGGTGATCCGGCTATTATGGTCACGAGAAAATGATAATCGACGGTGGCTTTGGATGTCACCAGCCCAGGCGTTATTCCGATGAGGAGTGTCGAGAACCGTCTGGGCCTAGAACTGCTGATGTCTACAGGACTTTTAATTTACCAGCAAGGTTTATGTATCCGAGTAAGTCAATCTTTTTTTTATACTTTAATGAATTTTTTAATTTTATTTTATCTCTATATTCTGACTTAAAATTATTACGAGTAAATGTTTTTAAAGGTTAATAAAAAAAAAAAAAATAATAAATATGTAAAAACTATAAAATAAAATAAATGTATAAATAAAATTAATAAAATAACATCCAATATAGTAAATATATCAATCAAATTTATTATCATCAACGCAATAATTTAATAGTTGATCAATAAATGTATAAAATCTATCTTCCCAAAATAAAATTTTATACTAAAATATGAAATTCAATACGCAATATTCTAGTTAAAAAAAAATTAATATTTTTAAAAATCAAAATTAATCAATAAAAACTCAATCACACTCACAAATCTCAAAATAAGCCGATACAATTTTCAAACAAAAATCACAAACTTAAATAAAACATTCAATAACTCTCTCTTAGCACTTACAACTTCTCCAACATCTCCACGTTCCAGTTTTACTTACTAACCCTCCTCACATCTCACGACATCACGATCATTCGTCACGAGCTATTTCCTCGTGCAAAAGAGGGTTACCCTCTCGCAAGTGATACTGTATATGAACTTCTCTGATTGATAGCCTCGATCAATCCTAGCCGCTTTCTAATCTCACCAGGTGGCCTTGATTACGAACTGTACGTATATGTATAGCGGATAGTTAATTGATCATTGGAACATCGTATTTAGCCTTTGCCTTAACTAAATTTTGTCTGACATTTGCTTATAGACATGTGTCACGATTGTGTATATCCTTTATTGGTTAATTGTAAATGACAGTATATCTAGCTCTATGATTATTTATTGATAAACTAAATTTATTGTTAGATATTAATTCATAAATAAGTTAAAAATAAATAAAATAAATTATTAAAATTAAACTATTATTCACATACTAACTTTAATCGCTCTCCAAGCTATCTGTAACAACCAAAACAATAAAACAAAGCATAAGTAACGTATCTACTGCAAAAAAAAGAAATAAATAAAAATATGTATTCTCATTTCAAGATATCGAATAATAAAATACCATCACTTACTCTCTTTCTTAAGATGAAAAGTACCGCTCAATAGCAATATGTAATACCAAGAAAAACAACATTGAAATTATCATCATCACAAAAGCTCTTCTTCCCGAATCGTCATAATAACAACAATAACCCAACGTCATACATCCGATCTAAATGACGCAACAATATTTAACACAACTCGGACTATTATTATCGATAAATTCAGTACAATTTTCATCTTCCTCAACGATCGACGTTTAATAACCATGAGGTTCTCAATTTTATTACTTCTCTGTTTACGCTTACCAAATTCATTACCAGAAACTCTCGATTGTCGAATTTACAACAATCTCTACCTTTGTACTTCAAATGGTCGATTGCTTAACGTTGCATTTGACGATGTGAATGCAGTACAGACGATCGAAGACATCGAATTGCATCTCGAGGAGTTGAGACTTGATTGGATAGGTGAAGTGGCTTTTCTCGATGTTACAAACGCTTCGGCACTTTATTTACGAGACAACAGATTGACTCGGTTAGCCAAACACTTCTTCCATCATCTTGATCAATTGAATTACTTGGATCTTAAGGATAATCAAATTGAACATATAGAGGATGGAACTTTTGTGAAACTTGGAAGTTTAGAGACTTTACTGTTGGATGGTAATCAACTGGTTACTTTTCAGCCAGCGGTTTGGAAAGGTTTGGCTGGATTGCATGAGCTTTATCTTGCTAATAATAGTATCAGTCTTAAGCGAGGTATATTTCGAGGATTGAGACAACTTGAAACTTTGGCTTTGGATTCTAATGAGATTTTGGATGTACCTATCGGTGCATTTGATGGTCTTAAACATTTGGATCTACTGTACATGTCGAGAAATCGGATAGTTAATTTATCAACTGAAGTTTTTCAAGGACTTGGTGAATTAAGTGAACTTGATTTAGGAGGAAATCAAATAGCTTATCTGTACGACGAAAATTTTAAGTTTTTGAGAAATTTAGAAAAACTATGGCTTAATGGTAATCGTTTAAAAAGTATCAGAAGTTATGATTTTAAAGGATTGGATGGTTTGGAAAAATTGTATTTAAATAATAATGAATTTGAATTTGTAGATTTGAGTGGTTTAAGTGTTTTTAAAAATGTTAGTGTGGAACCGGGATTAATAATTGATGATGTTCTATTAAAAAACTTTAGAGGAAGGAATGGAAAATATCGATGTGCTTCTCAAGAATATCAAGAACCTTATAAATGTCAAAGGATTGTAGATAGTCGAAATTGATTTTTGTTTTTTTCATTTTTATTATGGATGTAGGTATGTATATTGACTTTAGTAAGTTTTAAATAATTTATTTATATCGTTTTAAGATCAAACAAAAATAATTTTATAAAGTTACTGTGGTTAATATAAGCTTTAAAAAAAAAAAATTGTATAAAAAATTTGTAGATAATAAAAACAGTATCACAACATAAATATATTACAGCTTATAAAAGCTTTTTAACAAGTACGTAACAACCACATACGAATTAATTTATATGCGGTTAAAATATTCGGAGTTTTCAGTAGTATAATCCAGAACAATGTACTAATCCGACTAAAAAAAAAAAAATTCTCTTTTACAATGACCTAATCTCCTACCTGAACTAAAATTTCCGTTTAAGTAGATAAAGCTCACGTTCCATCGTACAGTATATAAGCCTCATTCAACAAGTCGACAATCCTATTGTATAGTAGCAATCCACACTCTATACTATACTTGCTTTTATGTTTCATATGTTTAAATATACCACTACAAGATATATTGTGTTTTATGAAAAAAATATTATTGGAATAAAATATTCATATGTACAATAAATGAATTTTGAATAATTTACAAATAAATTGACCTCGATTTACTAAATATTTAATTTTTAATAAAATTTTAATGAAGAGGGTTAACTTAATAATCTTCATTTATATATTAAGGTAAATTTAATCAATAATCTCAAAAGTTTCAAATAACCCAACAAACAAACAAAAAAAAAATTAATAAAACAGAATTTCAAAACCCAGAAAATTCTAATTTCTAAACTTTCCTGCATTTCCTCGTTTAATAACCAAACTTTAAAAGCAAGCTATATCAAGGCATTGCCCTCCGTAAAAAAAAAAAGAAAAATCCTAGAAAACAAAAGACTCACTCAGCACCGCATACAGGTATATACAGCTATACTAAACCAAAGCTTTTTTTTTCATTTACAGAACTACTGCGTGGTTACAGAGAGCCGGACGGTAGATCGCCACACCCCTGTTATCGTAGTACTTCGATGGACTATGGATGGTTTGCACCGACTGTACATACGGTACCGACTACCTATTATCCTAGGAACTACTCTTTTAGTGTCGTAGCTAGTCAAGGTGGCATGTGGCGTAACTGTTCGCTCAATACTGACTTGGATAGATCGTGAAATAAGATTATGGAATGCTGACAACTTTTTTTTTTCTATTTTTGGTGATTAAATTATTTTTTTTTTATATTTTATTGGACTTTAGATAAATTAGAAAAATAAATCGTTTATTATTTTTTGGAAGACTTTAAATTAAAAATTTTTATAAGTAAATTTATGTAAATGTCATATTTATATCAAATAAATTTGTTTAATTGTGTGTCGAAAACATTAAACTATAAATTGTACAAAGGCAAAAAAAATTTTTAAAATAAATAAAATCAATCCATCTGCAAAAAAAAAGTCATTGAACTTTCTTACGCAACTTCTAGTTTATCGATCTTCCGTTGTATACCTGTAGTGTTAGTCTCCAAAGGACCCTCAACTTCTCAGCTTTACATCGTAGATTTTAACTTTTCCTATAGCCATGGCTGAATATCTTTACTATCCTAACCCAACTTCCTTGAAAAGAAAAAAAAAAATTATAATTGACGTTTGTAATTTTAAAAGGTGTTGAAAAACGTTTTTATGAATTAGTTTTAATTAATTAAATACATACCTACGTATGACTGTACAGCGAAAGAATTTAGAATTTCAACGAATATGTGTTTTAATTGAGGATTTTATTCGTTTCGTTAAAAGCATTTGCGCTTGCATGATTATCAAAGATGACGTTTATTTATGATAAAAATATTCCTTTGATGCTTATTAATTGAGTATTAGAGCAATTAATTTTTATGATCAGGTAAATTATTGCATTTAAAACCGATTTATAGTTTGAGTCTAATGAAAGAGAAAAATACATATAATAAGATGATTTTCAGGCTGACTTTAAGTTAACATAAAACATACTGCTCTTAGTACTTATTCAATCTCAGAAAATCTTTACGAACTCATAAAATGCATATTGCTCCAAAATGCAGTTATTACATTTCAACTACAGAAAAAAGAGAGAGACGGTTAAAAAAAATTGTACGTTTTCTAAAATTGGAGAAATTTTCCTTGAAATATTTATATTGAAATATGTATGGCTGGTACGTAAGTTGAGCTTAAGTGTTCATAAATTTTTTTTTCTTACTTTTAGATGCTATTTATAACGTTTTGTAGGTAAAGTGAAAAAAAGTTTTCTTTAGAAAAAAAATGAAAAACGTATAAACTCTGATTACAAAGTCAAAGGATGTGTCAATTATTTCTTCTTTTTTTTTCTTTCTTTCTTTTCATCTTGGTTTATAATTAACCACCATAAAATATGCAAACCGCAATAAAAAAAAAGCTGATATACTTTCAGTCTTATTTGAAAATTTAATTACAAATAGCTTCAACAATTACAATTTCCTAAATTAAATTCTACTGCGTCTAAAAAAAATTAAAAATTTAAAATAATTCAGTTCTTTAAACCACAAAACTCAAAGTGCTTCTAACCATTACTTACGTTTTCACTCATCTGCTCCATCTTCACACATTTTTTATTCCCTCTTTAAAATTAACGTCTCTGAAAGGCGTAACTTTCATCTCTCGAGTCAAAAAAACCAGTAAGAATATGTATATATAACACATATGTACATACCACTTGGTCTATACATCAAGAGAGAATATGAATGGACGAGGTACATTGAGGGACGACGATGAAAAAAAATAAAGTAGAAAACGAGGCTCTCCAGGAGGCTAAGCTTACATTGCTTGAAAGAACTTTAGGGATGAGTAAGTAGTTCGAGTCCGAGATGGGCCAGACATAGAAATATTGAAAACTATAACTTATCTATGGTAGAAGATAGAAGGAATAGTGTGACATAACATTAATCTATTTTTAGCAAAATCAATCTGTTTTTGATTAAACGTATAGTAAAAGATAAAAGATATTAATATCAAATTAATGGCTTACAAAATTTATGTGAATAAAAAATTAAAAAAAATTTTTACATTTTTCAAACTATATAAACATTTTTCTTTCTTTACAATCCACGTGCTCTGAAACATTTAACCCAAAGTAATAAATTTTATCGACTGCTATATAACATACAAGTAAGCAACAAATTCTTTAACCACATACTTTTTCTCTAAAATTCCACAACATATTTATCATCTAACACGCAATACTAACAGAAACACGTACATTTCTCTACCTTTTAATTACCAAAATAACTCAAGCGCATTTTTCTTCTTTCAAACGATTCTCATATTTTCTATAGCTGTTATAAAGCTTCTTCTACGCAGTTATATATACGAATTTTACCGTCATCCACTTTAAAGAAAAATAAAAGAAAGAAAAAAAGTTTAGAGAGTCTCTACGCAGAGATGAGAATCTTTTGTTTCGCAAAGCGATTTTTTTTTTGTCAAAAATAAAAAAAGGTGGGTGAAGAGAAAAGTAGCGAGTTCGTTTTTTATGGAGTCTCTTTTCGCTAAAGCCGAGAGTTTCGTTTCGTTTGTCATTGAGATCGTTTGCGAAAGTTTGCTGTGTATTATATAAATGTGTGAAAAATACGACGCTTTTAAAAAAGCGAAATATAATAGAGATTTGTCTTGGATTATTGTTCGTGCAGTTATCATTTCTATTGGGATTATTGTATCGATATTTTTTTGTATCTGTTTTATGTTAATGATTGTAAAACGTGTAAAGACAATAATTTTTGGGATTATGATTTTTTTATTCAAAATGTATTTATAATGTAAAAATAACGATGATAGGCGTTTGATTTTTAAAATCACAAAAGTTTGTATTCTACTGTATATGATAAATGCGAAATATAAATATTTTACGAATGATAAAATTGTGATTAGAATTTAATCGATTGGAATTTAGTCTTAAACTCAATAAATACGAGATATGAAATGCATGAATAATTTTTTAATTTTATATGAATTAAAATTCTGTTTCTTCCAACGATATAAATATTTAGTCAGTCAATGAATCAACATTTATGTATTTATAAACAAATATATTAATATACATCCACATGCTATTCTTTATAATAAATATCAAATATTAGTTTAGGATAAGCTCATTGAAAATGCACAACTTTCTCGTCTTACAGAAAAAAAAAAAAAAAAAAAAAAAACTTTTATAGAACGTGAAATTTTAAACCAAAAAACCAAAAAAAAAAAAAAAAAAAGGAGAAAAATAAAACTTAACACCCCGGCAACAAAAAAGAAAATTTAACTTTATCACCTCGGCAACAAAAAAAAAAGAGGAAAGAAGAGTTACAAGTTTACAGCCTATAGAATTTACCTTTTTTGTTTTACCATTTCAAGTTTAAAGATAGTCGACATTTCGGTGTGTACATCAAAACTATGATATCAAGAAAGCGAAAGAGAGAGAAAGTACTTGAAAAGATAAATAATACAAGACTACAAAAATGGTATTTTAGTATCGAATGAGGGAAAAAAATCAATATCAACGAAGTTCCGTTTTTTCTTTCTTCTTTTTTTTTATCTTCTATCGTAAAATACGTGACCGGTATTATAATTCCATCTCTCCACTTGCTAACATTGACTTCTTATCCCAAAGGAATATACGAGCTTCCCCTTATACCGAATCTTTAAATACATTTGACATTCAAGATTTTACATGCAAAATTTAAAACTCACAAAATAAAAAAACAAACGAATATAAAACAAAAAAAATTGTCATTTCAAAAAACAAAATCTTGTATGTTTACGGTATATCGATAAACCACAGATACGCTCAATAAATTTAAAAGCGCAAAGAGGCGTGTATATACTACTACAGACATTTATCCTGCCGACAATAACAATAAAACGACTCTCAAGAGTTTAAACCGTTATCACAAAAAGCCAGGTGTGTACAGCGAGACCAGAAGCGTTTAATCGTTTATGTCTCTTAGAAAAAGTAAAAAAGAAAGAGGAGATATTAAAGTATAGTGCACGACGAAGCTTGCGAGAAAGCTTGAAAGCTCTGATAGCGTTAAGAGATGAGCTTTGGGTATAATGTCTTTCTTTTATTTTTGTCTCTTGGTGTCTGCGTTGGATGTATTATGTGTACATGTCTAGAAATGAGACGCCAGACCGACGGGAACCCTATCAACTCTCGATCTCATCCACCCACCTTCTTTTACGCTTTTATATTTTTATGTAGAGAATCGAAGTTTTTATTTATGTGTTTGAAAAGTGATCGATACAGCTTGTGGAAAGATGATTTTTGAGCTTCGCTGATTTGAAAAATATTCACTGAGTTTTTCAGAGTTATAGTGATTTATATTGGAAAAATGATTGTAGAGATGATTTATATTATTCTTTTTTTTCCTGAGAATTGTTAATCGAAAATTTATTTCATTGAAGTATAATAAAACTAGTAGTTTAAAAACAAGAAAAAATTACTTTTTATTTAATATGAATCTGTAAACTTTATGTTTATGAAATTTTTGGAAAAAGTAGAACTGAAAAAAGCTAATCTAGAGTCAAATTGAAAAGTTAAACCCATAATATTCAGAGAGATAAAGATAAAAAGTCAAACTATCATATTACTAAAATTTTTTAAAAAATATCAAACTAAAAAAATAAAAAAATAAAAAAGGGAGAAATGATCAAAAGACATAGCAATATAAAGCAATATTTCCATTCCTATGAGAAAGTAACTTTTTCAATTCAATATCACCATTTGAAAATTCAGGCAAAAATATCATATACCTGTATATATGGAAAAGCAAAAACTTTCAAAGGATGACACAAACATGTAGGTTAAACAAGTTCGTGTATATATATGTATATAAACTTTGTTATACAAGCGTAGGTTTGACACGTCATACAAGCATTATTATACGTTAGTTTACAAAGACTTTACTTTCTATTCGTGTCTACAATATCATTATAATATTAGCATTGTAGATGCGAACTGTATGTTTATCAAGTTTAGTCTTCTTAATTTCAATGTATTACTTCTTAAATGAATAATAAACAATTATTTACATTAAAAAACATTTTAAATAAATTATTAAAATAAATTGATAAATTTAATAATCATTCGACAAACAACAAGCTGTTGAACACAAGTTCAATCATTGCCTTTTACCTATTTGATTAGATGCGAATAAAGGGGGGCACAACTGATCGAATTGCTTTCGTCGAAATACGCTTTTCACATCTGCGTTTCCTTCTATTCTCCATTCTATTGAACGTTCTGCTTTATATATATACCGAGTTCGCACGTTACTCTTCATTTTATTTTGATTAGATTTTTGTTCGATTCGTGGTTATACTGTTCGCTTGACGAATAAGTGTTTGACCTTTTGAGAATGCTAATTTTGAGAGATTTGATGTGTATAGTAGTAGACGTGAGAAGACTATGTATGTTGTATTAATAATTTTAGTGGAAATCTTTCTTTTTTTTAAGGGATGATTTTTTTTTACGTCAGTTGGTGTAGATTATTCAAAAAAAAGTTGGAAAAATTCATGTTTCCTGGTTTTTCTTTTTTTTCTTTCTAGAGTTATATGTTCTTGTAAATTTTTGATTGGTTTGTGTTACAGCTTTGCTTTTTTACTTTTTGATTTTCTTTTTGCGTCTGATCGATGTTTGAAAACATAAATATTCAATGGAAGTTAAATCTCTGTTTTTGATGCGAATATTTTTGTAAAAATCGATTCAATTTATTTTTTATTTTTGTTTTTTTTTATGAAAATGATTTAAGATACATAATTTGGGAATACAATTTAGTTATTGTACAATAGTTTTGCTTTATATATATTGTAAAATGTTTTTTAATTAAAAGTTATGTATAAATTTTAATTTCTCTTCCTCGAGTCGATGATTACTTGAAAGGAAAATGTTACTTTAAACTTTTGAAGTTTCTTAGAAGTAGCTAAAAGTTAATTCTATTGAATGTTAAAATGATATTGAAAATTTATTTACTCAGTTTTTAAGCTAAGAACTTATTTTGAAATATTATTTAAATAGATACTTATTTTAATTTATAATTTAAAGAAAAAAAAAATATTTTTGAATTTTGAATCACTAAAAACAAAATTTTTGAGTTAAATTTTCATTTTGAAGAAATATTACCAAATAATTTCTGTTTCAATAAAGTTTCATAACTCGTATTTCATTTCGACATAATTAAACCTTACTACATTTTTTTTTTCAAATCCTTAAATTTTAAATGCTGTACCAGCGAATTTAAAAATAATACCTTATCGTTAAACGAAATCTCGGTCTTCCGGTAAAGTGAACGTTCTCGCTTCATCGATTTTGAAGCCCCAACAATTTTATTTTTAAATCAAAAAAAAAATCTTTGTTTAAACAAAACCAATCCAAACACCAAAAAAAAAATGCCCTATAAAAAAAACCCAGTCAAAATTATTATAAATCATCCCAACGATTCTTCTACTAATATCCAAAACAACTAAAGCCAAGAGCCTAATCCCCAACCATCAAACCTTTTCACTTCCTATCTCCTTACAATACCTTCCTTAAAACCTTCCTCATTTCAATCTCCCAGTAAGCTTTCCTTTAACCCTCGCCTAACTCCATACTCCTCCTCATACATCCACGCAAAAAATCATCTCTCATACAACCCCCGTTTAATAACTCTCCTTCCCTTCGCTCCTTTTTCTCTACTCTCGCTCATTTTCCACACAAATAGCCCATACACATACACATACACATACGTACATATATCGATTTCTCAGAAGGCACATTCCCATTCACACCACTGCTCTCCTTCCTGATTTTCCCTCCATCACCCCTCTCCTTCTCCCTCTCACACACACACATATATACTGAAGCTCACTGAGCGCCCTCTACTCCTGCTTATCGAGCTTGCAAGCTTCACTTCTCCCCCACTCTCTTCCTCCTCTTCTCTATACATATACATCCAAGTCACATATCCACGGAAACTGCTTTTTCCAGCCCTCCCCACGTACACGTATAAGAGAGCGGGAGGGAGGAAGGGGGAGAAAGAGAGTGAGAGAAATTCAGCGCAGGCGCGTCAATATTGACCGGCGGCGCCCTGGGCGCGACGAGTCTCTCTCTCACACACACACACACCCTCTCTTTTGACTACCACCAGCAGCTATACTATCATCACGGAAGCAAAGGGGGGTTTGAGTATATATAGGAAGAGACGCCGGTTTCTGTGATATGTCTGCGCGTGCGTATAGCTATATTACAGTTACAGTCAACCGGCTAGATGGAGCAGTTGTACCTTTACCTATACTATACAGAACACACAAAGTTGGATAGGGTATAGTGTGTATACTATATAAAGGGGTATAGACGTATAATAGTGCAAGTGAGACGGTTATACTATATATATGTATAAAGTGAGAGCTTGCATAAGAGTGAGAGAAAGAAGAAGAAGATACTACTGCGGGTTACCCGGAAGAAGCGAACGACCCGTACACGCACGCGCTTTTCATCCCTCTCTCTATACACTACAGTTGTTGTATATGTAACTATATATTGAGGGTGTATGTGAGTGTGAGTGAGAAAAGTTTATAGTTGAAGTGAGGGTGAAAAGAGAGATAGAGGAGGGTTATAGTAGACGCTAGCGTTTGCAGCGACGTCCAGCGGTATGTATTTGTGTTAAGGGTGTGTGTGTGTATGTTATACATATACATATATAAACTATTAGTGACTGTCTTGGCTTTACCTGGGGGCTAGTCTTTTCTCTTATAGTATAGCCAGTATCGCGCGCTCTCTCACTCCGTGTGCCTGTCCTAATCGAGTCTCTTTCCACTTAAAATATATATATGTATGAAGAATATATATATACATATGTATATCTGTAAAAACGCGAGTGTGTTATTGATAATCGTGTTGGAGAAATTTGTGTGATACGTGTATATTTGTATCAAGAGAAGTAATAATTTGTAAACGCGTTGTTTGTTTTTACGCGTTTACGAAAATAAAATAGAAAATATATAATAATATATAGTCGAATCGGTTATCGAAGTACGAAAGAGTTTGTGTAGCTGAAGATATAAAAGTTAATGTATAGAGCTCGAGTATAGAGCTCTATTTATAATATATATAGATAGATAGTGTGAAGTATAGAAGAAAGAAGATAAATAAATATAATATAAAGTCGACGTACTAGTTGGCTGATACTACAATTGGAGTGAAATTGGCATAGAGAGAAAGAAAGAGGTACGTGTGACTGGAGTGATGATATACTTTTTTTTTTATAAAATCGTGTATACGATGATGTGGCCGCGCCTCGATAGATTCGACATTCTTGACTTTTCATTTGGAACACGAGATTAAATTAGTTTTGTATATATTGTTGGGTTATTGGGTGACATGAGGATAAATTGTGTTCGAGGTGGTAAGGGTGGATGTTAGTAGTAAAGTGACTTTTTTTCTTTATTCTGTGATCTCTTGCTGGTATATTATATTCGATTTGAAATTTCATTCATGAGAATAGAATGTGTAGAGGGGTAGGTAGGAAGTGAATGTATATATTCATTTATAAAGAAGGGTCGTTTACCCCTGCTTGGAAATAAGAGTCTTTTTTAAATTGAACTGAGACACTTTGTTAGAGTTCGTTCGTCTGTGAATATATAGATTGATATGATTTTAGAGGTTTTTGATATATATTAGTAGCAGGATTTTTTTTTAGCTTTTTTTTTATTGATTATATTTGTTTTTGATACTATTTCCCAATGCTTGTAAAATTTTCAATTCGATAAACCAGATTACTGTATCTGCCATTTGTTATTTAAATTAAATTAAGCGCTATGTTTGCAATTAATAGATATCGATTATCTTTATATTTGTTGAGGTCACGTTTAAATATATTTATTATAAATTTTGATTTAACTTACATTAAAAAAAAATTTTATCATTTTTAACATTCGGACTTGTACTTCAAACAAGTGTCTATGTTAGTATTCAAATAAAACAACCATCTTTACACACCTACCATAAACTTTTATACGTGCGTACTAGAGCTTCACAAGAGTACTTATCAACAATTTTAACTTGTGTTTTACACTTTGCACAACTCCATATTCGTATAGTTTTAATTAACGATGATATAATCATAATATTTAATGTTAAATAAAGCTAGTATGATAAATTAATAATTTATTGAATTAATTTAATTAAAAATATTTTAAATTTTCATTTATTGTGAATAATTTCATAAATTACATAAATTAAATCTTTATGACTAAAGTTCTAAGCTTATATTCAGTTAAGCGAGTTATGTAGATTTATTGATTAACGAGTTAAATTTTCCTAAAAAGAGTTATGTGACTATAATATTAAAAATTAAAGCTTTTAAATTTCATTAGGTGCACGTGAATTTAAATAAGAAAATTTCTTTGAAAAAATTGTACTGTAATAATTTGAATTTTTTAAATATTTTTTTATTTTTATAAAAGAGTATAATAAGTAAAATTATTATTTTAAATTGTGTGATACAGTTTCTTTGTAAAATTACTTATCGTTTTTTTAATACTCTGTTAAAGAAGCCAATTTACTTTTTCCTAGTGAAAAAAGATCCATCTAACTTTCCAATAAAAAAAAAATTATTACCTTATATTCTTGTTTTTTAAATCAATATCAGCTTAATTTACAATAAGGTACAATTTTATTCTTGTTCTTCAATTAAAATTAAAAATTTTTTTATAATAGATTAGTTATAGTATTTAAACTAAATTCAATATAGTATTATATTAAAATTTTCAACTAATATATAATTTCTTTTTTAAAAAACTTTTAAAATTTATAAACCAACGTAATTATACTGGAAATTATTTTTGTAATTTGTTGCCTTAGAAAATCTAGTTATATAAAATAATTTTAGAAAATTTTATATTATTATTACCAAATACCTAGCATAGCTTGAATTTAGTGTAGCTTAATAATTATGTATATTAAAATATTATTTTTAATTACAAGACCATGTAATATATTAAAAAATTTAAGGTGCATTTTATTTATTTTCATAATATTATTTTTGAAAAAAATTAATCATAAATTTTATCACACATCCGTTCTTATTACTTGCAAGCTCTGGTCACGAGCTTTTTGAATTTAAGTTGTCGATAACACTCTTCTACCTTGACATTTTAAAAATCATAAAATATTTCACATGTTCAATCTTAATTCTAAAAAAAAAACAAAAAATAAAATTTTTATTCAATATTCTTAAACTCTTATAATTTAATAAAAAAACCAACTAATCTCTAAAAACTATTATAAATTTTTAATTAAACCCACCACAAAAAAAAAATTCGTGTATTAAAAATCGCATGCACCTAAATTTCTCAAAAAAAAAAAAAAAAAAAATAAACTATTCTATAAATAATTTCCTTCACAAATCAATAAACCATCGTCTTTCTTCTCGACACTCCCAACTTTTACACACACCACAATCTGCACTAGAGTTAAAATTCCACAATTATCTACGCTTTGAAACAAGCCAATTCTATGTACAACAAAATAATCCCTTCCATGTCCATTAGTTCATGACAATTAGTAGCTTGACGACCGTAGAAATTTTCCGGACGTAGAAACTTTACCTCAGACTCGTGTTAAAAAAAAAAAAAGCGACGCGAGTCATATTCGCGACGTTGCACGTGACATGCAAGCTCGCCTTTCAACTCTAGCCAAAAAAAAGAAAAAAAAAAAGAAAAGAAAGAATGAAAAGAAAGAAAACGTAGGTTTTTTTAAGAGACTGTATACCCAAAGGCAGGAGCATTAGCCCTAGCACAATAATAAGTCTCCAACACAGCCTGACATCAGTCGTGTAGCTTCGTCACGCAAATATTTTTTACCTCATACTAACGCCTCGTAAATTTTGCCTTTTACCTCGAAAAAACAAGACAAAATTTGGAGTATAAGAGAAAAACGCGTGATAATGGTGATAAAATATAGGAGGTTGAAAATACCAAGTGGTCTCTCTGTTGTGTTAAATATATAGGGTAAAAGTGAGATGCGTGACCGGACAACAAGTAGAATTCAAACTTGTTAATTTACGTGTGTGCTTGATTCTATGCCTTTTCTTTTTTTTTTTTTTTTTGCTTATGCCATTGACACGCGACTTGTTGCCTCACTGGTTTTGTATAAGCGTGAGTTAAAGCTTTTTCTTGTTTTTGGTATGATGAGATCGATTAATGGAAAAGAGAAAAAAGGGGTTTTGAATGAATTGCATGTTTTATAAATTGTTACTTTGGAGTAAAGAAAAAATAGAAATAATCGTATTGTAATCTGTGACTATGTTTAAGAGAAGGGTAATTAATCATTCGGGTGAATGATCGTATGTAGATGTTACTACTTTATTTTTTTTTATTTTTTACTTGTTAGATTATTTTTAGTTTTGTGGTGTATGGTATAAACTATGTAGCTTGATTATAAATTAACTAGCGAAATAAATAATTCGTATTTTAATCGCGAAGTTTTTTGCATTTATTATGATTTTTTTTTTATAGCAACATAATTAATGAATAAAAAGAAAAAGCATATCAGTGATTTATTTATCAAACATGCACGCAGGCCAATAAACGATGTTTATCACCTCACAAGAAAAAAAAAAAAAAGAAAAAATAGGTTAATTGACTAAATCATCTAATTTTCACATACATATAAAAATACATACGTAAATAAAAATCATTAATCTCAGACATATTACATATAAAAAAAACTCTTTGACACTTATTATCATTAAAATAAATAATCTTTTATAAAAACCCTCATCTCCTTTTTTTCTTTTTTATTTATCTTGAAAACTTTCCAAACAAGCATATGAAAACACAAACAGATTCCAAACATCCTAACAAACAAAACTTATTCCTACACACCTCAGCAAATCATTACTAAGCTATTACACACAAGAGCCAATCTGTTATCTCATCGCCTACGTGGTAAAACAAGTATAAACCCCCTCTATATATATATATATATATAACGAGCAGCTCTCTGACAACGTTGCTTTTCACGATCGCACGTATATAATAAAGATATATACCTATATATACGTATGTGTGTAGGTGGTTGGTGGATAGCACGCAAAATTACGAGCTATACCTTATCTGGTGTGATCGGGTCGTCGAGGCTTTACTCTCTCACGTATACATATATAATAAATACATGTATAAGCTTCAAATGTCGCATATCCGATATATGATATCGAACGATGTGATATCCGAAAATTGCGGGTACAAGAGAGAGAGATGTATATACGTTTGGCCTCTGGTTCCTTCTCTTCAGGATGGCTTCAAATCACTTTGGTTCGACGCGATATCTGTAGGTAGTGTGTAGAACCTCGTAAATTACAAATTGGTGGTGTATACATGCTTGGAGAGGTATAGGTATCTATTTGATGGTCATCGATCATCTGACAAGATATTTAATTTGTTATTTCAATGTATGTAAGTTAATTTTGATTAATTTGGATAGGCTGATTTATTTTATAAATGTAAATTATTCTAAGAATTTCGTCATTTGCATTTTCACTTTGCATAGTTGATCCTCATTACATTAATAAGATTTGAAAGGTTGTAATAATGCCAATAGATATTTTTTCTTAATAAGAGTATTTTAATAATCTGTTACATATAGGTTGAATTACTAATAAAAAATTGAATCTAATCAATCATGTTACGTTATCGACTTAAATACATTTATGAATTTGAATATAAAAAACCTATTTATCAAATATATTTAACGTGTGATGGCTAAGTTAATAGAACGTCAGTTTCGCCAGAGTGTCAGAGTTCTAAGGGAGACGCGGGAGCGTATAGACGCAAGGAGCTTAGCCCTGCATAAAATCTATATTTTATATTTATTCATCCTTATGAATATAAGTCATA
>JAPYZE010001981.1:0-36805 GCA_030522805.1 Leptomastidea abnormis
TTCAGATCCTTTTTGTCCGGAATAAAAACATTAAAAATTAAAAAAGTTACAAAGGAAAGAAAAAAATCTTTAATGTAGCCCCGGTCTCCCCTATATAGATTGAAAGGTTTAATGATCTAGTAAAATGCGTTTTTCTCTTTCTTGCACGCATAACGTGTAGGTATAGATATATACATGTGTCTGAGAGCATCTTTTTCCTCAGACGATTAATTTTATGAAAATAGATAAATGTTGATGACTAAGCACTATAAACAACTTGGTTTATGTTAGTTACTAGCTCTTAGGATATGATTGAAAAAAAAAAAAAATCTTGGAAGTGCATATTAGATGTACGTAATGAAAGATGTAATGATTGGTAATATCGTAAAATAAAATAAAAGTCATTGTTAAATAGTAGGTAAAGTTTAAAAAAACAAAAATTAATAAATACCCTTATCGTATTGTCTCAAATTTAACAAAATGAAAATATTTTTCTCTCATCTCTACTATACTAATACTCAAATATCAGCATTAAAGAATTTGAAAAACAAGATGAAATAATTAAGTAATGAAAAAATTATGTCTCTCTTTCTCTCTGTGTGTAATAAAAAAAATATGTAATCAGCATTCCATCCAATATAAATACATATATAGTTATACACGTATATAAAGCATATTATACTTGTAAGTAGATAACAGACGAGTATGTTCAGACGTGTATTATTCACAAAAGTTACAAGGTAAATTAACATTCGTTTAATTAACATTCTTCAGATTTTAAAAAAACATTATTTTACATTACATGGTAAATTTTTAAATATTTTTTCTTCTTTTCAAAACTAATATATTTTTATACACATACACACATCCTACACTCACACCTTTACAATTCAAAGTCTTTTTAAGGCACACAAGAGCACTTCTTAAAAAAAAAAAAAAAAAAAAATTTGTTACAAGAACACACAAGCATTTACTACAATTATATATATACCAGCGATAATCACACATACACATATACATACATTCACTCACGTTTTTCAATTTCTTTAGATATACACCGAGGACTTATTCTAACTCCAATGCTGCTACTATACAGTGACTTCTATATCCAAGTATGATATTTCACCTTGGCCTCGTGCCCAGACAAATCAAAAAAGGAGAGAAAAGAAAAAGAAAAGGGGGGTATAAGCTTAATGAAACCAACCTATCGACAGTATAATAAGTCAACCAACACGAGATCAAGTCTATGACCGGCCTTAAATGTTCAAAACTTAGTAATATCGATAAAGCATACAATAAGTATATATACATATACTACCTGTGTGGGAGTGTCAATATGTATATATCAAGAAAGGGGAGGGTTATATATTGACTTTCGAGACGGGAAGCCAAAGCCACGTGTGTTTGCGGACTGTAGGTATATAAACGAGTGAGCTATATATAATAACTATATACCAACCAGAGCTTTTAATCAACATCAAGGCCTCTTTCGTTCTTCGGAAGCCCGACATTGTCCTCGGATCTAATGCCACGAGACTCTTTTTTTTTCTTTCTCTCTCTATGTACACAAAACGCTTGATTGCTTGTCTATTATGTATAAGGAAGTCATTAATACGGAAATCGAACTGTGGGTATAAGCGTTAATATATTTTTTTTTTCTTAAGCCTAGTGATGCGTTTTATATTGCGGTTCTTTTTTTGTTTGTTTGTGGGTTTATGCGAATTAGTTAGTATTGTAAGTATAATTTTATTTGTTTTTGCTTGTAAAATATAAACTTTTTTTTTTAAATTTGAATGTATGTATTTGTGTTATTGTATAAAACAAAATTAATAATGTTGAAGAAGTAAATTAATTGTATTTTCTCCATTAAATGACGTTGATCAATAAGAAAAACAAGTTTTAACTTTGGTAAAAAAGGATCAGAGGAGTTATTCTCATATAGACTAACAGAAAAAGAAGACAAGACATATACATGCACACACACACAATTTCACTAGTTTTATTTCTGCGAGAAAGTTTTAAAAAGACTGGCAGTTAAAAGATAATGAAATACAATTCAAACTTGCATTTACATGTATTAGAAAAGCTTACACATACATACATATAGATACACACGTACAATTTTAGTCGTAATAAAGTTAAAACTTTTTCCTTCTTTACACATTTCGTTTCTCAAGCAATTTAAAAAAAAAAAAAATCACACTCACTTTAAAAATGCTGTACTATCGTTATAACTAAGAACGTGTTAAAACTTTAAAAAAATCATAAAAAAAAAAATTATAAACCAAACGAGGTACCAAGTACATTTTTCCCTTTAACCAATATTTTACGACTGAAAAAAGGAAACAATAATTTTTTAAACAAGCCACAACGAAATATAGATATAGGTACATTTTTACCGGCGAGTAACGAACGGTTAGGTATAGTTACATACATATACACGTTGAGTGAAAGAAAGAAAAGAGTCCGATAACAGCCAAGGCGTTGTTAACGAGTTTGCTTGTATGTGTTATAGTATGTATGTGCAAAACCGATGCCGCCTGGAGGCAAGAAAAAAAAAGGAACACACAGTCCGTAACAGCAGTCGGCCTTGGGTTTGTCAAATGCCGGACGAAAAAAAAAAAATATATAAATATAAACTTTCCACCCGCTTTGTTGATATGGACTGTGAAGGTTTGTACTCCCTTCCTCTCCCCTCCCTTTTTTCCATCTTGTTACCAGTGTGCCGGAAGAAAGTTTTGGTCAGTTTTAACTTTTTTTTTTTTTTGCATTTACGGTGCAGTGATGTACGTGATTAAAATTTTTAAAATTCCAAAAAGAAAAATTTTTTTAAATTGCGTTTTTATATTATTCAATTATACTTTTTTGACATTGTTATTAATCAAAATAAACGAATATAACAAACAATTTTTTCGAGAATGATTACAATTCGATAATTCGAATAAATAAAAAAAAATAAATTCATTTGTGTAAATTGCTTGCCACGAGAAATCTGACTTGTCACATACACATATACCTACACACAGATTTATCATTTTTGAAATGGTATTGACTTGAAAGCGGACTAACCGACTTTTTTTTTCGATCACACACATAAAATAAAGTTAAGATATATATCGAGATCGAATGAAACTAGACGTCCTCGAGAGCAAGCAAGATGCTCGACAATAGAGAGAGAGGGGAACTTGTATGTATCTGAGGTTTACTTATGGATCTCCCTTCTCTCCCCTTGATTCTTCGTCATTCATCGTTGGACGAGTAATCGCGAATGCGAGAGTGAATGCGTTGATTTTTTTTATTTTTTTTACTTTTGTACTCTTTTAAAGAGAAAGCAAATGGTACGGTATTAAAAAAATTTTTGGTATCTAATTGTTGTGATTTTCAATAGGCATAACTAATTTGGTAATAATTAAACGTTAAAAAAAATCCAAATCATACAAAAATAATAGTAATAATTAAATTAAAAAGAAAAAAAAAATTATTTATTTTTTTAAAGTCACATGTTACATATTATATTAATAAAAATAAAACATAATAACCGATCAAAAATAGACATCACTCTCAATAAGTCAAGGAGTGAAAAATCAATGTTAGCCTTAGCGAAGTAATTAATTCCAAGATAGCCATCGATATAATGGGTAACAAAAATATTATTTCATAAGAAAAGCACTTTATGCGCGATATAATAATTTATCATCTCCTAACAGTGTGGCGGTGATGGAGGCGGCAGTAAAGACGCGTTGTAACAGCGTCCAAGTAGGAAATTGATTAAGACTGGCCATGACACAATTTTCATCGATCCGCAATTTGATCGTTGTTGTATAGAAACGAAAGGCGGAACCCGAATCATTTGCGATTTCATGGAACGCGATCAAGACGCGCTTTTAAAAAGACCCTTGGAAAAATTAGCGAGCATCGCATATGCGAATGTATATGTGTGTCTGTGTCAAGTTGTGAGATAATTGTGCTTCTTGCTAGGTTTTATATTCTTACGCGAATGATTATTATGACGACTCGCGAGTGTCTCTCATAAAATTGTGAGATGTAAAAAGAAAAAAAAAAAATAAGTTATTTATATCAAGGACGAAAGTCTGGGTGAGCTATATGCCCACGCGAAAGTGTCGTTTTGGAGCGAGGCTGTTATTAGATTTTGAGACTCGTGTATAGAGAAAGAGAGAGAGGCTTTTTGTGAGATTAGCTTTTCACGTATTATAACAGCTATACCTGTATACTTTGCAATTTTTCGGAAGAAAATTGTTTCAACTCCTTTGGATGATATAATGTAACTTGACAGGAGATGAAAAAAATAAGTTAATTTTGTAAAATACTGCTGAAGTTTGAGTAACAGATGGTAAAGAAAAATAATAAAATAAAGAAAAATTTAAATAAAAATTTGAGCTAACACATCACGTCACGTCATTTTTCTATCCTAACAAAAAAAATAAAACTTTAACAAATAAAAACCGAAGGTAGTTTAC
Organism: Leptomastidea abnormis; assembly: GCA_030522805.1. Taxonomy (NCBI): domain Eukaryota; kingdom Metazoa; phylum Arthropoda; class Insecta; order Hymenoptera; family Encyrtidae; genus Leptomastidea; species Leptomastidea abnormis. Next base: position 4,458 of record JAPYZE010001981.1, read on the forward strand.
AAGATTTATAAGGGTGTCCAAGCCTAGAGGCAAAGGCGTTTTTAATATCGCCTCGAGGTACAGGACACTTGTTAGGGGGATAACGTGTTTCCCGGATTTCCGCAGAGACTCTCCCTTGCCCGCGGCAATGACCTACATTAACTTATATCTCCTCTCCCTCTCAAAAGAAAGAGAGACGTAAAGAGCTATGATGTTCATGTAGAAACTTACTTGACGTAGTTTTTCTTTCCCCCAGACTTTTCTTTGCCTGAGGCAGAAAACGAGCTGATAAAGCTTGTAATCTTATAGAGACGATGGTATACTGATAAGATTTGCAAGACAAGGTCGTCTTCGTCGTCTGTTGCATTGATGTTATCTATGGCGATGCTTATACTGCTTAATTGGATACTTCTGGTATAGGGTACAAGATGATAGATTTATGTTTTCAATTTTTAGATAAATTGCAAAATAATTTTGAAGTAGATTTTTGAAAAAACTTATTAAAAGTACTGCTATTACCCTTATTTGTGAGAGCACGTTTAGTATAATTATTACAAATTTGCAATGTGGTTAAAGTATAAAATATGTTTTAAACGCATTGCAATCATCTAGCATATGAAACAGGTTATTATTGTAAAAATTTATTTATTTATAGATATAATTATGAAGTAGCTTTATCTAAACAAGTTTTGTAAGATGCATAATTAATCAGCTTATACATTTGATTGTGATGGATATTTAAATTATATATTGTTGCGTTGGATCAAGTTAAAAACAAATTTTACTTATCTTTATAAATGTTACTGACAAATAGAAAATAACACAATCAAGCAAATTGAGGATTCCAATAAAAAGTAATTAGCTATGTCTATAATTATTTCTTTATATACTTGTTTCATTGATTAGAACTTTATAACTTATATATTATAATTAAATAAAATTTAGGATTTGGTAAAAAATTTAATTATTTGTTGACTTGTACGATAAAACTGTAATTTGGCCAAAACTTTCTTAAAATTAAAATGCCTATATCATATTAATCTCAAGTTCTAATACCTAAACGTCTTTTCTTTCAACTAAATACAAGCAGTCTATCAGTCTGTGCAACGACTTTTCCAGGAAATACACATAACCTTTATTATGTAATTCATCAATATATGCACCCGCGCAATTATTCTCATATTCATTATTCCTCAAGAAACATTACTTTATCATTATATCAGTATTGAAAAATCATTAAACAAGCGTATATGTAAAACTCACCATAACGGAGTCTCAAGGCCTATGATGCATTCCACCCTCGAGTCATCTCTAAATTGACAAATTCACGTTCAGTCATCTCCTAGTTCTCTGTACACACAATTGATTATCTACACATTAACTGTTTATTGATTCTATCTATCACGCAAGTTTGTCATAACAACGAGTTTTTTGATTTTCCGCGAAAACCTGAGCGCACATGATACGAAGTCGACAATGGCGAATGTCACCTGATCAACTGCCGATGTAAAAAGGTACTGTTAGCCACCTAGCGGATACTCCGTAAACAATCATGTCCTTGCAAAATTGCTAACTCCTTTGATTAATTATTGCAATTTATTGTTTTACACTAATATAATAAACTTTTTTTTTATTTTGCATATGAATCATTGTGAAAATATCCACTAGTATTTGAAAAGCGCGGTTAAAATATAACATAATAAGATATTATATCGATATACATACAGAATATGCTTTGCTATGGTAGCTCTACACTCTACGCTTCATGTCCATTTCCATAAGCCCAAAAAAAAAAACAATTATTCAAGTGCAAGTACAATTTGCTACAAGACAATATGAATTCGTCTTCAGAAATTTATATTGATCAAGCTGAGTCCTATTATAAACAAAGAATTATGGTAAGAAATAAGAAATTGTTTTGTTTGTTTTTCCAGTATCCTATCCTATAATAAAGTTTTGATGTCCCCGTTTTATTCGTGATCTGATTGGCTTAGATAAAAACAAAACAAAATCTGCATACCTATATGTACATAATAGAGCGCGCGAAGCGCGCCTATAGATGACTAGTATTTATAAAAATATGTTAAAATCGATAAATTTTTTAGGTTAAATCCCATGTGGCTTTCATTGCTGGCTTCGGAGGCACTATAAAAGATTTCTGCCGAAAACACTTGTCTTTGGATTTGCGCCGTACTGATGAAGATGTAAAACTTGTCAAAACTGGTTTTACAAAGTTTTTAAATGATCCAACAGTTGAGCAGCAGTATCTATCATTGCATATGAAAAGTGCAATTCAAAAAATTGCAAGCCTGAAGGATGTGTCGGAAGGTGTTAATAGACTTTCAGAAGTTTACAGTTGTTTTTGCTGTTTAATGAATTGTGATGACTTAGATAAATACATGAGACAGAGTAACATCAGTAAACTAATTTCTTTACTTGAAAAAGCACCAGTCCAGCAAACTTTTGATGATAACCTTTATGACATAATATGCCAATATCTATAAAGATTGAAAGAAATAATACCTATATTTCTATTGCTAATTAAATATTGTTTATATCTGTGTATGAAAAAATCAGAAATTTAAAAATATTTTATTATGTAATAAAAATCAATAAATGTTAATCAAAAATAAAAAATTCATTCTAAATTGAGTTGCACGTATAATTATAAAAATCTGTAAAAATTTTGGAGCCAAAATTTTTACTTCCTATAAACAATTATTTACCTGCTTATACATTTTCAACTTAGCAGACACTTATAATTTATTCTTTCAAACAAAGATTTACCTATATAAACCCTACACACGCATATCAAAATTTCCAAACTTAGTCAGCGGATTTTATAATCGTAAAAAAAACCAACGTAATCAAAATTATACTTTAGGGAAGAACCAAAAACATCATTTTAGATAAAAAACAAAAAACAATTTCAACAATGGATTTGGTATATAAGAGTCAGTCAAATTCTACCACAGCCGCGGTAGTAGTAAATTCGCGCACGCAGCAGTAAGTTAGCAGGCAGCTCTCTCGAGAATCTCGCGATTCATCTCGCATCATCGTGTGTCCCAGGCGCGCGCGTGTCGTAGTAGTATGTCGTAGCGTAGTTAGGAGAGGAGGCGGTGCCAACAACAACTATTATAATACGCGGTGGTGAGGGAGTAAAAGAGGAGAGAGGGAGAGAGAGACATAGTTGCGCTGCCGCAATCCACTGTTTGCAGTAGTATATATATATACTTATACGATCAAAGGAGTGTATGTGTGGGTGTGTGGGTGTTTCTATACACCATTCGCTATATATAATACTCACATCCGTGCTGGCGTGCAGCCGCAGCAGCAGCAGCCTTGGTGTGGAGAGAAGAAAGAGAAGAAGAGGAGTTTTTGACATGTCGTAGCGTTTGGAGCAAGCTGCTCTTGGTAGACTATATACCATCATCGTCTACCTCGTCTTGGAATTTTTACCGAAGACGCCAGCTGACAAGAGGGACCAAACTTTCTCCTGAGAGAAGAAAGAGAGAGAGAGAGAGAGTCTCGTGCCGTTATATAGACGTGACGGTAAACAGTGAGTGTATACTTATATATATAGGTATAAGCATCCATGAGAGTTGGAGTCATTGTTTATGTGTTTATGCTGTAGGTACTACAGCATTCGCGAGGTTTAGAATCTGATCTAGGACGACGACCTTCGCTTAAGAGAAAAAAAAAGAGAGAAAGGAAGTGCTGTTACTCCTGTCAGCTGTGCTACTTGATTCCAGCAGGCATGAGCAGTTTAACGCTGGATAATACTGGCTTCGGAGGACTTGGTTGAGGAAGTATGCTATTGCTGATTTTGAAATTTTTGCATCGCTATTACTACTCCTGATGTATACTGCAATCGAGTTGGATATTGATGCTGTGTTAAAGAGATTCGCTGGATCTACTGAGATTACCTTATCTTGTCAGATTAGAATATTTTGATTATGAATAGATTATAGATACAGTATTTTTTTAAATAATAGTCTCCAATTTTAATATATTTAAGTGGTAAGTTGTATTTTTATTTTTTAGACTTGATCTTAAAAAGTTTTTGAAATTTTATAAAGCTGTTTTTGAATGCGTATTATAATTTCATTGTTTGAAATGATATTGTAATGTGGAATTTTATCTGTAAAGGAAGTAGATTTTTGATAAGGGGATGTCTTATTCATCTTTTGATTTTTTTTTTAAATTAATATGATGAATATTTTAAAAAGAGATAAATAAATATTTGTATTCATTACGTTCAAGTATTTAAATGACAATTAAATTTAACTACTGTTTTTAGATACGTTTACACAATGTCTTCAGTAAATAGTGTTGAGTCCTTGGGGACTCTGCAGTGGGATATGATTGAACTCGCTGGACATTTACGCCAAGAAAGGCTTTTTGTTCATTCTGAACAGCAAAATTTACAACTATTAAATGAAAAAGTGAGTAAGCTATACAAAATATTGCTTTGTATACCACAAAAGTTAATATACATGAGATTTCACAAAAATTAAATTTTGTATAAAAAATTTAATTTACATAATTTAATTTCTTGACACATATCTATTTTAGGTATTGAGCTTATCATCAGATTTGGTGCAGCAAGCATGGATAACAGCTCAGCAGAGAGTAAATTTGAATCGCCTGATAGTATCAAGGCCAGATTGCACTCCAGCATCATGCTGCCAGAGAGCAAATGTATTGGAAAATTCGCGCTTTATCGACGTGTTCAAACAGCTACGCTACCAGTCATGTATAGCATACGGAGAGTTCCTGTCCGCCTTGCGATCCTCACCAAAACTACTTGCCTCCTGTCTAGTAGAAGGTGACAAAATCGTGCCTGAAATGATGCAGAATGTTATTCAATCTATTGCAAGTGGATTGTATGGGAGCTGTCTATTACCAGAGGACAAGATCCTGGTACTAAAACTACTCCGTCACTTGATACTCTTGCAAATCGTCCCATCAGATAATCCACGCCGGCTACTTCGTCACGGGACCTGCGCATTTTCGTACTTTTATTCAGTTTTTCATGAAAGTCTCTTCTCCGCCAAATTATTTTTGACAGCTGCGCTTAACGGACCTATAACGCAGTTGCTGATGGAGGATGAAATGTTTCTTGATATTGATCCTGACAAAGCTCCAATTCGATTCCCTCCCAGTGAAAGATTAAAAAAGTTTGGTAAAGAAGGCACAGTTGAATATCAAACTAAATTGCAACGTTATAGACACTGGACGGTATGTCACTTAATATTAAAAATTACGAAAACTTAAAAATTTCCATAATTTTTGATAATTTCTAAAATTGATCTTTTCTTGTTGTAGGTAAACTCACTAGCACGCATAGCTCAACGTTTCATTGTAAGCATTCGTGAAAACATGCATTGTTTTCCCACGTGTGTATACTGGCTTGTACGACAAATGGCTGGATTACTGAGCAAAAGTGGCCAAGTAGACCCTAAAGAGATTCACACAATGTGTACAGATCTAGTGTTCACGTATTTCATCTGTCCGGCCATCGTAAACCCTGAACCATACGGTATCACTGATGCACCAATCAGTTACGTGGCTCGTTTCAATCTCATGCAAGTCGGTCAAATTCTTCAAATGCTTTCGCTTATGAAGTATCAGAATGTAGACCCAAAAGTCCAAGATCTGTATCGTCGCTTCGAGAAGGACTCGGTTTCTTCGATTCTCGATGCGATGCTGGACGGTGCGATTGAAGAGCTCGAAGAGGAACCTGGTCTTATTGAGACCAATAAATTACAAGGCCTGTCACGTTCTGCTGCCCTGTTTACAGAACCCGAACTCAATAGTCTGGTCAACTTTCTGCAATCGGTAAACAGTGTGGCAGCCGCGGCAGCTGCTACGCCCCCGGAAGCTGCTGACGAAAGTGATTTATCCAGTCCACCAGGTTTTGATCATAAACGTATCAGTGAATTGCTTACTCAGCTACCCTCCTGCGTTATTAATGCTACTAAATCTACTAACAGTAATGCTTCACCTGAAGCTCCCAGTAAAAAGAGCGGTTTACTCGGCAAAGGTAAAGTCTTATTGATTTAATAATATCAAATAGTGTTTTGTATGTGATTTTTTATAAGAATTTGGCATCATATATTTCAGTGAGTAAAGGTCGAGGCAATAGATTATCTGGAAATAGCAACTCTGGAGGAGAAGGAGAAGAGGCAAATGGAACTACAGGTCCAGAAGACGATACGTTAGATAAAACACCACTGGGAGTTTTGATAATACCTTTTAGCCCAAGCTGTGGTGAATCTGTGGGTCTCTTAAGTGAACAAAAAGTGAGTTTAAAAATTTATTTTACGGTAATTTTTTTTTTCTTTATTTTTAACTAAATTGTTTCGTTTTAGGTCTTGTGCATGCAAAGAAATATGGATTCTGATTCGATGACAATAAATCTTCCTGGGGAATTAACTAATGGACACAGCAGTGGTCCAGTAAGTAGCAGCGATAGAATTGAAACTCAAGAAAAAAGAACACGTTTTTCTTTATCTCACGATGAAGGTACTAGATAATAATAAAAATAATTAACATAAAAATCACATGTCAATCAAATGGCACTTTTTTTATTGGAAATTTTTTTAGTTTTATTTGAAGGTTCTATTGGAAATACATCAGACAATTTAGAAGCTGTGTCTGAGGCAGCATCTAATCACAGTGTAGCTTCATCCTTGGAACTTGAAACCGAAGACCAAAATGATAATTTATCAGACATGGTTTCAGCAAACGTGTCTGGTAGAGGAACACCAAATATTTCGGGTAACTATAGATTACATTTTATTTGTGTAAATATTTTTGGTTTCAACTTGTTTTTCATTGATTGTTAATTTTTAGGTCGAGACACTCCGTCCTCTCAAATTACAGAGGGTGACGAAGGTCGAGGCGCAGGCGAAAATCGACAGCATACTCCACCCACTATAGCCACTAAACAAAGTCGATCTGAGATTGATGACAAATTTTGTAAATTTGAGATTAAGAAATTAATGGAAGGTTTGAAAAAGAATTCAAAGTTTATGTAAATTTTGCACAAAGTTCAATATTGCAATATCTTTTATTCGATACCTCCAGGAGACGAAACGATTTCATTAGTATCGGATACATGGTCGACCGACGTACTAGCATCGGACAGCGAATTTGTAGAACAGCAGGAGCGTTTTCCTTTCCTACCACCCGCAGAGCAACCGGCGCCGCCACCACTACCATCCGAACCCACGCAACCAAATCTCGATGAAACAGCATCCGAAGCCTGGAGTACAGATGTTTTGGCGAGCGATTCTGAACGAATGACAGAGGTTGATACCGATGATACAGCCAGTGTTGCAAGGTAATTTTCGTAAATTTAAATTAAAGCACCATATTTATTCATTAGCATACATTTTGGAGCTAATGAGTTGCATAAATTTCAGATCCGACGATACAGCAAGATCAGAAATTGAAAGTCGAGGCGAGCCAGAAGGTGGAGAAGATACACCTCCTCCTGTTAATCAACGTAAGCATAAATTAACAAGATATATTTTTGTCTCCAATCAACTCACTCTCAGATTTCTCTTTTTAATACGTATATTTATTTTTAAAACAATCTTTAGTTTCGGACAACTCGAGCAACTTCTTCCGACCGATTCGAGATGAGGCTTTGTCGCGTTCACACGTAACGTTACCCTCATCGCCAACCACGCCACTTTCTCCTTCATCTAATAACGTAACTGGACGTGGTGGCACAAGATCTGACTACCGACGTAGCACAATGGAATATGTGGACAACAATGCCAATAGTATCGGCACCGCTGGTTGTTACGAAAAGCAAATGGGCGAAGATCGTCTTGTCCAACTTATTGATAAATTGCAGATTGATGGGGCTAAGTGCACAGCTGAAGAAGCTGGGGGTGCTGGATCCGCTGGTAATCACATCGGTGCTGCTGCTGTTGCACCTGCTCTTTTGCTCGCCAATCACATTAGTGCTCCAACTTCTTCTTCTTTGAACTCCAAATTGCCAAATGGTGACGTTAAAACGGTAGAGACATAAATTTTTTCAAGAATTTTTATTCAAACATTATATTCTAAGAAATAAATATTATTATAATTGATCTGTTTTAGGGTCTTGACGATTTAAGTAACGGTGACGTAGTGGTGAGACTCAGCTCAGCAAGTCTGACTTCTAGCAGCAGTTCAGGCTCAGAGCCGCGTATTGTAAAAACCATAAATCCATCGCTGGAATCAGCTGCTGCAGCGTCAGCTAACATGGTCAACGGTAACGGATGTATAGACGTAACAGACAGTGGTATCAGTCCAAGTGGAAAACCATCAAGTTCCACAGGAGCTATACCCAAAAGTATCAGCTTTGACATGACGGCCGAACGTGGTGATAAGGAGTTACTGGATGATGAACAGAAGGCAAAGCGTGGCTTTTTCGGCAAATTAAAGCTGTCACTACGTAACAGACGGGGTAAATCGTTACGTGGTCCAGATGAAATAGCGCGTTGCTACGAACGTGGACTTTCTGATTCGGGTAACGATGCTTCCAGCGAGTCTGGACGACATAGGTTGCGTAGAATTATGTCAGAAGATACCACGTCTACATGTAGTGTTAACAGTGGTAAGTAGTTGTTTGTTGGTAAAAGTTAGACTTTTGTCAGCCTTATATGTTGAATCAATATAATTACAAACGCGTTATTTTTTTTGCAGATACAACGGACGATATATTAGCCAAATACAGAAGGAAGCCAAGTGCCAACAGCGATACAGCATCAGTTGAAAGTTCACAGTCGCGAACCAAGGAAATTGAAGATGAAAGACTTTTTATTGATCCAAACAACGTCGAGATATCCTTTGCTTTTGTGGATGCCAAAAGAAAGCTTCGTATGGTACTGAGTACCGCAGATCTACAACATATTCCCTGGACTAACATCTCTGAGGTAAGTATCAATAAATGAATATAAAACTCAAATATTTAAAAAGAAAAACATGTTTATAACACATAATTTGATGTGTTTACAGAGAAACACCTGCATGCAGAAAGAGAATGAGCTGGTCGCCTTCCTCCAACTTCAGCTAGCTGAGGCAATAAATCTTCAAGATCGAGCGTTGATCGCTCATTTGCATGAGACTTTACGTTGTGTGAGACTATTCAATGAAGACGGCTGCCGAAAATTGTTTAAATCTCTTGGTGACGATTATCAAAAACGTTCACCCTATATAGCCTACTTGATTAGATGTCGGCAGGGTTTGTTGTCTACAACAGCACATTTGGAAAGGTAATTTAAACTGACATATTTCAAGGCTCATTTATTCTGAATGATTAATGTATATTTAATTTTATATCATGTATTTTAGATTGGGAGAGCGAATAAAATGCGATAGCGATGCTGTAAATAGTCATTTAGTATCGGTGTGCGTTCGAGTGTTTTTAGAAAAGAGAGAAATGCACATGACAAGATTTTGCGAAGAGTTTAAAAAATTGACGGTGGCTGATGAAAAGCAAGATCTGGTCGATAACTTCTTGAATAGGTTACATACGGAAATGGAAAATGATCTGGTTTGGCAAGGTATGCAAGCATAGTTACGAGATTTATTTTCTACAAATACACAATTATTGTTCTAATTTCGAAATATTTTGTTTCTTATATAGCGGCAAGCCCCAGCCAACTTGAGCTTGCGAGGATAGTTGTAGAGCGTACATTGATGGCCTTAGTCTACCAGAATGCTCTTTACCCCAACGGTGATGGTGATCTCCATCGTGATCACGTGTTCCACGACCACATAAAAAAGCTCGCCAAGATTGTGACGCCGAATCACAAAGATCTTCGTATACCCAAGATTTACCATTATGAATGCCCATGGCCTTGGGCTCAGGCTGAACTTAGTGTCATCTCGGCCTACAAGACACCACGTGATAAGCTTCAATGCGTGCTGCGTTGTGCCACCACTATTATGAATCTCTTGTCGATGGCTTCGGAGCGCGGAATACCTGCTGCTGATGATCTTATCCCAGTACTTGTTTACGTTATCATTAAGGTAAGCAAAGTTCAAAACTTTTTTAGTATTTTTTATTTTGCAGATCTAAGACTTGTGTCAAAATATGAGATACGAATAAAAACCTGGTTTCTTTTTTTGCATTAAAAGCAAAAGTATTAATGAATTTTTTAATTTCAGACAAATCCTCCAGCACTGCTGTCAACGATACAATATGTTAATAGTTTCTATGGGAATCGACTTGAAGGAGAAGAACAGTATTGGTGGACACAGTTTTGTTCCGCAGTCGAATTCATCAAAACTATGGATTAATATATTTTAATAATATTATATGAATATAATATATTACTATTAATATTCTTATAATTAGTAAGAATTATCATAACAACTATTATGTAAAGCAATAAGTGCGTTTGTATTTTGCGCAGTTCATAAAAATGCGAGTATGGCTTCTTGACTAAGGAGAAAAATATTTTTTGTAAAAAATATGTAGAAAATGTATACTTTTTTTTTATTAGAAAGTTTTAAAAAGTATTTCTTTAATAGTAGTTTGCTACAGTATATTGTTTTTATTATTATTTTTGTTTGTTTTTTTTTTCTAGTTAATTTTTTAGCCAGAAATATGTAGAATCGTAAGACTGCGATAATTATTCAACGACTTTGAGTAGCAACAATTTATGTGAAGGTGCTGTGAAATTTTCTATTTAAATTAGAAAGAATTTGAAAAAAAACGAATATTAAATAATAGTAATTTAGTGGAGGCAACAGGGATTTTAAATTTGTGTAATTAAACAAAAAAAATTATAATTATTATTGCAATTAATTTAATATTACCAGTAGGCAATAAATAGCTAGGCGCAATATTTTAAGCGTGTTAAATATTAAAAAAAAAAGAACCTATTAGATTCTTAACAAAACTATTGTTTTTATTTTTATTTTTTAGTTTTTTTTCCCAGATTATTCAACGTTTTGTTTGATACTCTATTAAAAAAATAATCTTAAGATTTTATTGTAACATCCATATTGAATTGTTAATATTTTCTCAAGAAGCCGATAAACGGAATATTTTTAAAAATAAAATTTAATAATTTTTCTATTAATTTATATAGCGATTTCTATATACAAAGAATAAAAAAATAATAATTTTAAGAAAATAATGTAAACATTATTAATAAGAATTTAAAAGTTGTGTATAAAAGAAAAAGCAAAAGAATAACGTACATAAAACTAAGAAATATATATATTTTATTACGAAAAATAAATTATTTTAAAAAGAATTGTAATCTAAATAAAAACGATAATGAAAAAAACAATCGATATTCTTTTTCATTAAATAAGCACAAAGTATTATTATAATTAATAATCACCTCGTAGTTCTTGCATAAATCTTAATAATTCGCATATATTATATATCCAGTGTAACACAAATTTCTCTTTTTTCCAAGGCCTTTTTAAAATTGGAAAGTCGTTAAAAATTAACGAAGTTAAGGTGTATAATTAGATTAGCCATATACAAAAGCTCCGATGTGTAATATAATATCCGTGCCAACGATACTTTTGTGTATATATGTATATGCGTACTCTTGTTTACAAATATTGCAAACCGCCAATGTTGTCATAAAAACGGATATTTCCAAATCTCCTTTTAGTATATAATAGCGTCCACAATAACTCGAAGTATTATCTGTGAATAATAGACGAGAGGATAAGCCAAAATTTATCAACAGAAATATGTATAGAGATAAACCTTTGTAAATTTCCAGATGCAATATTTTCAGAAAATTCCAGAACAACATCATAGTAATAATAAAATTCCATTGTCCAAGTGAAAAATAATAAAAAATTTATCAAGTTCACACAGCTTATGAAACCACAAAGAAAAAAGAAAAAGAAAAAAAGCTCAGACTGCAGCAGTCAAAGTGGGTAAAGTCGTCGTCTCGATCATCGCATTATAATACTTATAGCAGACCCACACACACACACACACACACATACATGTATACACGTGTTATAAATCCGTAGCAATAAGTGCAGCAGCACACATATCAGGCTTCACCAACATCAAGACCACCACCACCAACAGCAGTAGCAGCAGCAGCAGCGGCATCGATCCAGTAGGTACAGCACATCGCCCGGGCACCACCACCACCACCACCCCCTTTTTCTCGGCCTTTGCGACGATGTTGGCTGATCCCACCCCTCTGTACTTGCAAGCTCTCGCCTGGACTGTACTTTAGCAGGTTTTCTGCTCTCTTTCGTCCATATAACGTAATCTCGTTTGACCCTTAATATTTGTGTGTGTGTGTGTGTACTTTTTTTGAGATGAGAAAAAAATAAAAGTTTTTATTTATATTATGTTATTGTGAGTAATATGTTGAGAGAAATATTTAATATTTTATGATTTATTGATATTATTTTATCGAACTAAATTTTGTCTTTTTTGATTTATTATAAATTTAAGATGATAGACGTTCGTTATTATATACTACAATAATTTTAAAATATATTCTTATCCAAAAAAAAGATGATAAATTGCAAAAATAACGAATTTTCACTATTTCCACAATGAATGTCAATACAGAATTTAAAGCTCCAATCACGGAGGGATGCAAACCAGCTTCCAGACCGACGACACACGATACATACATACCATCCAACATTCTTTCTATCTCTTTCTGGTCACCATATCGATCGTTGAGGTCACAGCAAATAAGAAAGTAAAAAAAGCACACCAATATCATAATAAGGGTCAACAACAAAATAAAAGCTTAAAAAGATAACTAAAAATTATATATGTAAATATTTTGTTTTCTAGACGAATATGTATGAATTTAACACGCCAAAGCCAAATGGCCTCTCTCTCTCTCCTTTAGTTTACGTTTTCTTTCTCCTATACTACAGACATTCACACATACACACACACGACAAGGCCAACACAAAAGAGCTTGCAAGCTCAAAAGCGAGCTTGAGCGCAACCTGAGAAGGCTAAAAAGCAATTAGCGAAAAGTTCCGTGCAACTATATACTGTTATTGTGTAGGTGTATATGTGTGAGCTTGCAAGCTATTCTCGACCATCATCACCAAACGTTTGCTTGGAATATAATTGACCCTTTATACGTTATAAAGCTTTCCCCCCTATGTATAGGCTATATTGCTTTTATATCTCTTTCTCAATTGTTTACTTTCTTTATCTCATTTTTAAAATGTGTGATCAGGTGGTTGGTTGAAAATAAAAAATAAGAAATCGAGAGAGAATGAGAATGTGAAATATTACGATAAAGAAAAGGGGAGAAAATATTGATCGAACCAACGGCTTATCGATGTGTAATCTAAGTGCTTAAGATTTTTCTTTTTCTTTTTTTTTTTTTCTTCAACTTTTTTACGCCTTGGCTCTTGAATGTAAAATTTATTGTTGTCTGTTTGTCTTTTCTTTCTTTTTTTTTTGTTCAATTTAATCGTAAAAGTGCCATGTGCTTTATTGAAAGATTTTAATCATATACCTATATATGTATAAATATATATGTATATGTATTAGCCATACATAAATTTATATTAGATAAAATGCGAAGAAATATTATATTATATTATATTATTGATTAAAAAGTAGATTAAATATGTATAAAAGGAGAGTATTCGTTAAGGAAAGAAACAACATTTGTGTGTCTTTTGTGACCTAAAAATGACGATACATTTATTTTTCCACCCTCCCCCATCAATATCATTTTTATTTTTATTTTTTTTTTTTTATATTTATTTTTTTTTTATGGATCAGTGCGATGTAGGTCACCAGAAATACAAGTATGTTCTTATCACTTTTTATTGATTACTCTTCTCTCTCTCTATTCAGCATCAATCATCATCATAATCGTTATCATTATATCATAATCATCAACACCATAATCATCATAATCATCACTACTATTCATCATCATCATCATAATCAATTCATCATTTCAATTGTAATCGCCGTCAGCATATTATATCAACTTATTTTTCATCGTATATAATCCACCAACCATCAACATTTCACTTGTTTTTTTTTTTTTTTTTTTTTTTTTTTTTTTTTTTTTTTTTATTTTTATTTAATAATAAGTAATAATAATAAGTAATAATAGTAATAATAATAATATTAATAATAAAGGGCTATGAAGGAATTCCTGTTCATTTTCATTAAATTTAATTATAATATAATATATATTACATATATATTATGACTGAACCACCGACACATTTGATGTACTTTGTTTTTTTTTTTTTTTTTAAATCATTTTTTTTAATCAACTCGGTGTTGCTTGCCTCGCATTTTTTAATTGTTCTTTATCAATTTACTTCCTTTTATTTTATTTTTAAATTTTATTAATTTTTTTTTATTTTTTATTTTTAAGTAAACGACGCGTTTTTGCCTCTCGCTCGCGGAGAGAGGCATAAAAATCGCACACACAAACGTCTCTTACTCTCTCTCTCTCTCTTTCTTTCATTATCATAATCATAATCATCGTTAAATCTGTCTGCATTCGCGAGACTGGCAATATACCTAGGAAGTGCACCAACCGATATACTTTAATTTTTATTTTTTTTTTTTCAATTGTTAAATTTTTTGTCTGTTATGTTTGTTTATTTTTTTTTTCTTTGTTCAGTAGCAATTTTTTTCTCAGTCACGCACTTGCGTTCGATTGATCTTTCTCTCTCTCTCTCTCCCTCACACTCTTTCTCGCAAACATCTTTTTCTCTCTGGTTTTTTTTTCTTCCTCTCACACTTGCACGCACTTTCATACATGCTTTCTCTCTCTCTCTCTCTTTTTTTCTCACTTTCTCTCTCTCTCTTATCCTTTCGTTCTTACAATCCGTTTAATCGTGAAATTATTTGTTTTTTACGAAAAGTGGTGTCGACGTTATATTGTTGGTTAAACTTTCTTCAAACTTGTCTTGCTTTCCATGTTATTCTTTCTCTTCATCATTTTTCTTTTCAATTTTTATTTTTTTTATTTTAAATACACACGATTTTTATTATTATTATTATTTTTCTTATATATTCTTAATCATTCTCTCAATCTCGAAGAAAAAAAAAAACAACGACGCGAAGGTAAGCGAACATGCGCACGATAATCGTGTACATCCCTCATTGTTTACAATTTTTTTTTTGTTATTTAGAATATTCGAGAAAAATTCATCAATATAGGAATGCCGAGGGTTCGATCTAAATATTCATTTGTTTTTTTTTCTTTTCCCGTTAACTTTTTATTTTTTTTTTATTTTTTTATATACGAAATTACCGCTATCTAAGTTTCGATCGAAGATAGTGAAAGAAACGACTTTTATAACAGATACGTAAAAGGCAACCGACAGACAAGATTTTTTTGCGAGCCGAGTACTTTTGCTTTGTTTAAATTTTTTTTTTTTTTTTTTTATATTTTAAACTCGAACGAGCTCGATGGAACTTCGACACGGAAACATGTTGCTAAGTTTTTTTATTTTTTTAATTTTTTATATTTTTTTCTTATCAATTTTTATTTACTTAAAAAAGTCGAAATCCAGAATGAAAAAGGAAAAAAGCTTCGACTTTTCGATGTTTTTTTTTATTCATGCTTCTCTTGTCAAAAATTTATATGCTCGATAAAATGCAACACCACTTGTATGCAGCATAAATAGTTCACATATAAATTGCTTAGCTCTATCAAACTTTTTCAGGCTTTCACACTGCTGCTTTTTTTTCTCTCTCTCTATCATTTCACCTTAGAACTTTTTTTTATAGTTCGTCAATACGATATACTTTAAAGTTTGTATTTTTTTTTTACATTTCTCAGCGTGTTTTTACTTATATAAATTATATTGCCAGACACTACACACTTTACTTTAGGATATCGTTATGAAATATCGAGCGAATCCGTTTGAGAAAAAATTGTTATATATATATATATATATACTTTTTTTTTTCTTTAAATATCCACACTTTTTTTCAAGTTTTATTATTATTCGAGAGAGATCTTATGGAACCAGCATTACAACATTGCATATATTATATATGTATATATTTGAGATAAGTAAATCGGACGAGAAAGGCATTGTTTTTTTTAAAAAACTTAAACATTTATTTTTATTGACTGTTAAACCAATGAATGATACAGTAACTAAAAAAACTTGACGCGTGCATTTAAAATTCAATCATGTAATTTTGTTCAACGATTAAGACTTGAATTTTTTTATTTATTTTATTTTCATTCGCAAATAGATATTTTTTTAATCCTCGTTTACAAGCATGAGATGTGAAGTAAAAGAGAAAAAGAGGTCTCGGAAAGCTCGATATGTATAGCAATAATAACAGTAATGGGAGGACTTAATCCTAATTTTATTCAATATGCATATTTTATTAAAAAATTACACTGCCTTTGAACAAAATTTGATGAATCGCCGTACACAAGTATAAGATTTATTTTTTATTTATCATCATAAATACGCAAGCTGGTGTTAATTCAATGAATTTTTTATTCATCCAAAACTTTCTTCATTTCATAGCAATGACACGTAGGTCAACCTGCGACTGGGAAAGCGCATCAAACTTTATTCAAAGAAACGTGAAGGAAAATCTACTATACTATATTCATTTTTCATTTTAATTACGATTTCACTTAAACGCGCCCGTTCCTTTAGCTTTCCTTTTTTTCTTTTATTCATTAAATACGACATTTTTTCTTTTTTTTTAAAAAGGATAATCCGAGGAAGGAGCGGAGTGGAAATCGGGTGAGCAAAGTCGGAAAAAGGAAAGCGGAAATGTAAAGTTTTATTTTATTATTATTAATTTTTTTTTTTTTCGTTTCGGTTGTTGTATTGTTGCTGTTGTTGCGTGCCCTCGTGCGAATTATTACACATAGACTCAAATTTATTTTTTTTTTTGCTCTATTATGGTATTTTACTTATATATTTTCTTATTTTTCATGCTGGTAAGACTCTGAATTAAAATAATATTAATTGCCCTTATTACTTATCGTAAACGACGATTAATATATGTCGAACGGGACATTAATATCTCGTGTTTCAAGACATCTTTACAATCCTGATACAAGACTTTTTTCCACTTTTTTTTTTTTGGTTGAGACGTTTGTAATTTTTTTTTTGTAATTTTTTTTTGTATTTTTTTTTTTAATTAATTTTTTAATATATTTTGTTTTTTTTTTAAATATCGCATGTGACTTGATTTGTTGTTGTGTGTTTTTTTTTGTTTATCCTTAAAATTCTTTTAGTACGTCAACACCACTCTAAGTCGCGAGTTTTCCCAAGCACATCGGTTGATTCACTTTGATGTCATCATTGTGACGAATTCTGTAACACAATAAGCAAAACGAGAAACTTAGATTAGTAAAAGCAAACTTTCTTCTAAAATTAACATAATAATTGGTCAATCTCACAATCAAACAATAGCATTACTCATAATCAACATAAATTAAATCCAAAAAAAAAAAGAAAAAAACAATAAATATCCTCACCTTCATAATTAACCTGGCCATCACCGTCGATGTCCGCCTCCCGGATCATTTCATCGACCTCCTCATCGGTGAGTTTCTCACCAAGGTTTGTCATCACGTGTCGGAGCTCAGCCGCCGATATGAAACCATTGCCATCCTTATCGAACACCCTGAAGGCCTCCCTGATCTCTTCCTCGCTGTCCGTGTCCTTCATCTTACGCGCCATCATAGTCAAGAATTCGGGGAAGTCGATTGTGCCGTTACCTATATATATATATATGAAATTATAACACGAGGGTACGAGGTTATTAATAATTCGGCTAGAGTACTTATATGCTAAAATTTTTAATGACGAAATTCTCGCGAAAAATTTATTACAATTCCTTACACTAGGTGGTATTTATCGTTTTCCGGTTCACACGGATTTTTTATCACACGCTCTTCTGTTTTTTGAAAATCTTAGAACGATGTTATAATGAACGAATAATTGCCGTTGATTAATGAATATATCGTTACGTCATCGAAGTATATAAAACCATCTTGAAAAAAAGTATACTTAAAAGACTTCAAATATTCGTGTTCGCGAATATCTTATATATCTACGTCATGTTCTTTTTTTTTTTTATTACGCCTTGAAAAATCTATATAGGTATCATCATCATCATCATCATCATCATCATTCAAGATAGTCATTTTCATCGGCAATTATCGGCATGCAACTATCGTTATTCCTTAGAATAGAAACATAAGGATTGGGGCTTTTATTATATTCACGTACGTCTTTATAGATTGTTTCCTCTATTATATAGAGAACCAAACAATTTTTACAGTTTTGCGAATAAAATAAAAAATTATTTCGTGCGTTTTTATACATACACAACAAAATTAACAAGATGATAATTTCTCCATTTATTTATTTTTTCTTTACTTGTTCCATGTTAATCTCGATAAATATACGATATCACAACAGTAACAGCCAGTAGAGCGTAAGATAAGATAAATCCTGCACACGTATCCACGTATATATCGTCCGATATAGTAAATATAGGTATATACACAATCCCCCCCCCCCCTCACATTCCATAGTTTCATCGAACAAAATCAGAGACGACGACGAAGTTGGTCTATACATTTATATGTATTTTAACAATCTACCTATCTCGTATATCAAATCTTATCTCTCTTTCCTCTCTCTTTTTTAATTTCTACATTTAACAAAAAAACGAAAAACAACAACGATATAACACACGACAACGCCCTTTCTCTTGAAAATTGTAAAATCGAATAAAAATTAAAAATAAATCAAATATAAATAAATTAAATGAATATAATACCACATACCGTCAGCGTCGACCTCATTGATCATGTCCTGAAGCTCAGCTTCCGTTGGATTTTGTCCAAGGGAGCGCATGACCGTACCCAATTCCTTAGTGGTGATGGTGCCATCACCGTCCTTATCGAACAGCGAGAAAGCCTCCTTGAACTCTGCGATTTGCTCTTCCGTCAGTTGATCGGCCTAGTGTTGTTGTTAAATTTTGCAGTAACGGTAACAGAGAAACAAACAAAAGATTGCCATTGATTAGTAAAATATTTCAAGAATAGAAAATAAGTATAAATTAAAATAATTAATTATGAATTGAATATTGCCGATCTCGCGACAATTATTACAAGAGGGTCACCCACGTTAGTATATAGAATTGCGCTTTGGTAATATGAGAAATCTGTCCCCGACGACGACGATGACGATGACGACGAAGACGACGTATATTTCTCTCTTTGGTATATAGTATAGTAGTCTATATATCTACTTGTCGCATCTGCGTTTTGTAAAAGACTCAATTGGATGAACGACGGAAACGAGAAACGCCTTTAAAGACTAAGTGTGTAATATGTGTGTGTATGTGTCTGCTAAAACCTTTTTTTCTCTCGACGCATTCAATGCATTCAACTTGATTAAGGAAGCTGTGATTATATTTGGACTGAATCGTTTATTACGATGCTTCTCTGAGTTGTATATATAGGATGTGAGACGTGCGAGAAAAAAAAGACTTGTATTTATCGCTGAAAAGAAAAAAGAGTAAGAGTGGGGAAGGATTTTTTTGCTTGGTTCAACCTTGGCTTTGAATAATATTTTGAATTTTTGAAAGTTTTTAGAGAGTAAGAGAGTAAGAGAGAGACTTTGGAAATGAATTTACAAAACATGCTCGACCGGTATTATATTATTATTATATGGAGACTCTCTACACTTAACTTCTCTTTCTCTTGGGTATATTTAAAGTATATATTTTAAAGAGAAAGACAAAGCTTGCGTGGTGCTTGATTTTTGTTAACGTTTTTTCGACCTTGCTAAAATTTTGTTTGTGGTTTTGAATTTTAGTAGTAGTTGCTAAAATTGAGATGAAAGAAAATTTATAATTTAATGATATGTAGGAAAAATTTTTATTTTTACGTATTCTGGAATATTTATATTATATTTTGTATGAGTGATATAATACTTTAAAAATAAACTGTCGTGAAACAATTTTTGTTTTTTTTTTTTAAATTTGAATAAAATTTTGAATATCTGTAACTTCAAAATCTTTTTAGACTATACACTCTTTATAAAGTAAGTATTAAAATCGATCTTTTGCAAAAGTTGACAGTTCTGACAAAAATCACGTTCCTTCATTTTCAGCTATAGTAAAAATCGCATTATATATAAAAAAAAAAGACTGAATATATAAAGTATAAAAATAATAAAAAAGTCATCATATACAAAAATCGACCTAAAAAAAGAGTAAATAACATCAAGTACATATAACAGAAAAGACTAGCCTAATACTATCGATCAGTTCTAAAGTCCAACTTATAGTCGATCACCACCTCCACATCAAAATAAAAAATTCGTCTTCGATAACTAAAACCTGTACATACATATATAAGTCCAAAAGACACAGACACGATAGACGACACGCGCCACAGACTACAGTCGAAAAGTCGCGCGCAGGCGATAAAAAATCCGCACTGCGGCAGCTTTTCCGATAAGCTCTCTCTCACTTACTCTCCTTCGTCCAGTATAGACAAGCCAGACGCGTTGTTGGCTGTGACACACACACACACACACAGTGGTTGATGA
Organism: Leptomastidea abnormis; assembly: GCA_030522805.1. Lineage (NCBI taxonomy): Eukaryota > Metazoa > Arthropoda > Insecta > Hymenoptera > Encyrtidae > Leptomastidea > Leptomastidea abnormis. The sequence goes on from JAPYZE010001981.1 coordinate 25,005, forward strand.
CGCGTCGCGTTCTTCTCCTTCTCATACAATAAGGAGGAAAAATGACGCGTGCCGCGCATATAATATGTTCTTTCTGCGACTACTCTTATATATACTCGTTGGTGTTCTCGGCATCCTACTTATACCTATATCTACTGTTGCTGAGTTTCGTAAGCCAAACGCGTAATATTATTCCGGCGAGTCCTCCTCCTCCTTCTTCTTCTTCTTATTATCCAATATGCGTGTGTGGGATATATAGGAAGGAAAAAAAATAATGAAAAAAATGTAGGTATGCTTATATTACGTGCGAGAGGTTTTTCTCTACTTTTTATACATCAACTTCTTAATGTCCGGAATTCCCAAAGGCTTTATTTTCTATTTACTTTTTTTTTATTATGCTTTTTTTATATACAATAAGAATTGATTGACAAAATAAAACCTAATGCATAAAAATATATCCAAGTTGTATACAACAACGATTTATTGACTGACCAATATATCGACAGATCTCTAACATTCTCTCAAATTGATTGTTTTTTTTTTTTTTGCTTACACTTCTTGATACTTGACTTTTACCCACTTTTTTTTTTTATTTTACTCCTATCTCGATTATTTATTTATGGAACGGTCAACTGTGTATTTAAAGAAAGTTTACAAAATATAGAGTAAGGACTATAATTAAAAAAGACGGGACAATTTCGTTTTTTTATTACGAGCAAAGGCGAGATAAACTTGGGTCTCTCATACATACATACATACATACATTTATACACTGTTCCCTGTTATTTTCTCTTTCTCTCTTTTACATATTCACGATGACATCGTTTCGCTTATTGTATTAAGTATAGCTTGCTGTCGAATGAAATAATTATGCGAGTACGTGTCGCGTGAAACTTCACGAAAACTATACACAACACTAAAAATGACGTTTATGTATGTGTGTGTGTGAGTGTGTTGACTGTTACTGTTGAATTGTTATTTTAGCTTGTTTCTAAAGTGTGCAGCATAGTGAAAGAGAAGTATGTAAAAAAAAAATAATAATAATTGATATTTCCTTTTATTTTAAAGTGCAAAAATAGTCATGACAAGTGGTATATTTACAGCGTTTATTTATGCCGCTTTTTGAAGAGCAACGACAATAATTTCAAGGAGAGAGAGAGAGAAAAAAAATGAGCTATTATCAATGAACTTCTGATAAGCAGTGAAACAAGCTAGCGACAAGAACGTTTCCTGTACAAGCTTAAAGAAGAGCTTGGAACGTTAAAAAAAAAATATTTATGCGCTAATAAATTTAGTATTTTGTTTTCTCTATTGCGCAAGAAACTCTGGTAATTGTTAAATTAATGGTCAACTATATTTTTTCTTCTTTTTTTTTTACTTGCTTGATATAAATTCGTTACGAGGTTTTCTCGAGATTAAAGTTGCAGAAAAAAAAAAGTTGGCAACAGTTTTACGATCTTACTGGGAAATTATCGGCTAAGAGTATTAAAAACAGAAGAAAAAAAAATTGCAAATATATATATTTCCAATTTATAGAAAATTGCATTAGCTATTTAAAAAAGATATTCTATTTTTTTTAAAGGATGTAAAATTATTCCTACTAAATAATTCAAACTATACTATTTGTACACTCAAATATGTAAATAAATAAAAAAAAATAAATAAATGTCCATGAATATAAAATATCTAATTTAATATCTTAAAGCCAATTTAACGCAAATCTAATCAAACTTCATACTTTTCCATTGCTACTAATAATTTAACATCAACAATATCAACTCTCAGCAATTACTCATTCATCAGTAATCCAACAATTTCACAGGAAATCCAGCTAATCGTACTAATCTTTTTATCAATTCCTACATTCAAGTCACCATATATAAACGAAAAAATTAAAAATTTATCTAAATAGTAATTCGCGATTCATATGATCTTGAAAAAGATAACACAACACGATGATTCGTTTATAGAAATAGAATATCCAATCGTATACACACTTGACTTGACGTATTAACCCCTTTAACCTATGACGCTTGGATTCTCTTATCTCAGTCTATACCGACGACCCTGTAAAGTAATAGTATCTCATATAAGATGGACCGTCTCGTATTTCGCTTCTCCTCTAGAAAAAAAAAAAAAAAAAAATGATCGTACAATTTGGCTATTTTCAAAAAGTCTTTCAATAAAAGTCCCATCAAGACATAAAACTCTGGACATTCTCTACAAATACTAACTCGTTGTTGTTTTCCCTAATCACTTTGCCTTTCCTTCAAAGCAGGTGGAAAACTTACAGAGAGAAAACCGATATATAACAGAGTTGGTCCTTTCGTCTCAATACTGAAATTTCGATACTTCTATAAGTACATCCTTGTACGACCGGAAACTTTGACAATCGATTCGAGTCTATATACCTTTACTTTCTCCCCTACGCATGGAAATTCAATTTTCCAAGTGATCAAAGTTTGAGCGATAGAGAGTATTTGTGTGTGTGTGAGTGTTAGACCCTTTAGGTATACCTACATGAGTTTCTCAACAACATTAATCTTATATTTAAACTAACAAGTTGGCCATAGCAACAACAGCAAGCAAGCAGACGGTGCTTACTTGAATTCACGAACGGTAACTTCAAGAATCAAACTATATATTTATTATGTAGGTAAATGATTTCTTTTTTTTTTTTTTTTGAAGGTAAATTGAATTGCAATATTCTGTAAGGTTGAATTTACATGAATTTATATACAGTGCCTTGAGCTTAATAACAGCTATAATACAAATATATATATATATATATATATATATATATATATATATATATAAACGTAATGTCAGAAAAGTTAATTTGTTCTTAAATTGTCAATGTCAAAAATAAAACAGCCGTCATTTTTTTTCTATTTTATTTTTTTATTTTATTGCAAATCAATAACTCATTTGTAGGGATAAAAATAAAAAAAAAAACAACTGCACGGAATAGACATTAAGTTTCGATCTGCGTTTTCAAGTTCGTTCCAAAAAAGAATGAAAGAGCAAAAAAAAAAAAAAATCTAGTCGGAAGATGAAATCACGCGAGCGGCCCACTTACACTTATGAGATCACAATCATTTCACTCCTCCCACTCCTTTCTCCTTTTTTTTCGACAGAAGTAGCGATTCTATTTTTCTCATTCACGAGAATTAGTTATTGACATAACACACACATACACATACGCACACATACTCGTTTTTTACCGTTGGTACCTTATAGTTGCTTGTTTCCCTCGCGTGTGCAACTAAGCTTATAAACGAGCTATCATATATTACATATATAGGTATATATACATACTTAAGGTCGATGACGATCGTTCCGGTCCAACCATTATAGATACCGATGAAACGAAAGTCGATGAAAATATAACACACATTTTACTCTTTCCTTCCTTTACTACTTATTTTCTTTTCTGACTTACCTATATACTACGGATACGGATACTATAACCCCATATATCAATTTCGTTCGAGATTTTATGGATATTAATGTTTTTTTTCACACGTTCGATTTGGCCTCTTTTTTTTTTTTAGAGTTGGTGTTAGATATGTTGTATATGTGACTTACGTGCGGAAAAAAATAAATTGAGGAGCGCAGTAGCTCATTGAAATAAATGGTTGGATTTATCGTGAGATATATATTTATTTGATCTTTTGTTAAGCTAGTCGAAATAGTAATGTAAAGCTTTTCTTATTTGTATTGATTTTTAGGTGGTGAATTAATTAATCAGAAAAATTGATTGATGATGCCGAAAATAAAGGGATGGAATTTAAATAATAACATATATTTATGTATGGATATACTTACAATATTAGAAAAAAAAAAATAGAAAAGCAGGTCAAAGAAAAGATAAGATTTTTTTTTTGTGATCGAATCATATGTTTACTATGCACAAAAGCTGCCTGACAAAAAAAAATAATGTATTTCGTACCTAGACGGTAGATAATTCATAAACGTAAAAGTAACAATAAAGAAAAGAATACGTGGTAAGAAAAAAAAGAAAATAATCTAGATTTATCTTTTGGACAGAGATTAATCTTTTTTGATTATTGACGAGATCATCGTCAGTAGGATTTTCTATCTACAAAAGGAAAAAGAAATTTTTTTTTTAGATATGTATATGAAAAATTTACTTTCTATGTAGAATAATAACTTTTATTTGTCAAAGTTACAAAATAAAACAGACATTCTAAAAATTTTGTTAAAAACTCATAAAAAATAATATACCTAATTATTAGCTGAGAAAATAATAATTATTAAAAAAGTAAATAAAATTTAAATTGAAAAACAACTGATATAACGTAGATGAAAATAGAAAAAATTTATTTTTGTTCAAAGAAGCTTTTCAAATGGCCAAAACAAACATCTTTTATGGCAATTACAAAACACTGATAAAAGCTTGCAAAACTTTATTATGAAAATATATATGTACTATTACTCAACTAATCTAACTTTTGAAATGAAGAAAACTTTTTATTTACTGAAATCATACAAATATACATATATCGGAATGAAAGTTTCTTTTCTGTGTAACAAACGGCCAGTGTTGATTCAGCAGTAATTTACAAAGTCAATTTTTTTTTTTTTACTGAAAGACTTTTGATAAACAAATTTATTGGTTTTTCTTATAAATTATAAATTATGTCAATTTTTGATGTATCAAATTTATATTAGGTAATTGTTTACTTAGAAAATTGAAAATAACAAAATAGTTCGAAAAAAAAAAATAATCTAATTTTAGTTTATGAAAAAAATAAGACTTTTAAAGTTGACTATTTTTATTCTTTAGTTAGAATTTAAAAATATTTATTGAACACTTCTAAGTATACTTAAAAAAACTAAAAAAAAGTTTTATATTTATAATTAATTTCAAAGTAAATTTTACTTCAATTTTAATATCAGCCAAATGTAATTAATTCTATCTCAATTTAATACAATAATTAAATGTTTAAATACAAAATTACATACGTCAATAATAAACTCAAATAAATCAATCCAACTGTTAAATAGTCTTTATATAAAAGTAGTACAATTATATTAACATAGTTTTTGATTAACAACACGATAACTTTTAATAGCAACTGATTATCAGTTAAGTAAATATAAAAATTAACTATATTGTATAGTGTGTAATGTCTATTCTTAGATATTACAATCTTATACACTACATTAAGTCATCGACTTTATTATTTCTTTAAATGATCTGATCAAGTACAACATAAATAAACATAGACACCTGTTAATATAAAAACACACACACATATGTTATTAATCAATTCTTAATTTTATTTACTCCATAAATACTTAAATGAATATAAACAAAAACATTTGTTCTAATTAAGATTGATCTCTTCCAATAAATATATACCTATCCAGCATATTTTTCCTCACAAAAGAAAACTCACTGAATAATTACCAAGATCCTGAATAATTTCACACGTACAGATCGGTCACTAAACAAAACAAAAAAAAAAAAAAAACAAATCCCTCGTCAAATTAAACGCGTGTACGCATAAAAAGCTCCACGACCCCGAAAAAAAAGAGAGAAAAAAAGTGTACCTATAATATATATCGTCAAGCGCAAAAAAAAACATTGAACTGTTCCAGAGAGAGGAGGTTAACAATACCTTCCCACACATATAGAAAGCTCTTCCATTCATATTTAACTCAACGTAACACACACACACACATACACACAAATATACACAAAGAGAGAAATAATCTTTCCAGGGGTATATCAGTATGAGCTAATTTCATACATAATTTCGTGCTTGCCCAAGCGAAAGAGAGAGAAAGAAGTGAATAGAAAGGGGGAGATGTATATAGGGGGTAAGGGTGAGATGGTTTAGCTTTTCCAGCTCTAATCCAAAATGAAAAAGGAGAGTAGAGATAAAATGCAAATAGCAGCATCAGTAGCCAAGGGGTGAACAGCCGAGAGAGAAAATCTCGTAATATAATAGAAGAGCTTTGGTACATACACGAGAGATACGACTGTTATATATATACAGCTATATAGCTGAAAAACGTGTATATACTTCTGAGATAAAGCGAGCGTGAGAAGAAGAACACAAAGAAAAAAAAAGGCAGAGGGTGGATAGAGAGAGAGAGAGAGAGAGAAAAAAAGGGACACTATAGGAACGACTGTTATCCGTGGGCAAGCGTGGCCACGTAAGGAAAACTCTTGAAGGGGGAAAAACGCAGCGACAGCGAAAAATCAATACGCGCACAGAGGGGTAAAGAGGAGGAGAAGGAGGAGGAAGGCAAGGGAGAGACAGGAGTAGAGAAGGAAGAAGAAGAGGAGGCGCGAGGTGGTGGTGGATATAGGAAACGCTGGGCCGGGCAGCAGTAGCACCCTATATAGTGAAAGAGAAAGAGGATGGTAGGAAGGGTGAGGAAGTGAGAGAGGTAAGAGGAGAAAACAATGCGGAAATTTGTTTCACGCAACCCCTCCCCCCCTCCTTTTCATCCTTCTTCCCTCTTACTCCCTTCATCCCTATAGTCTCTTCCCGGAAAGAGAAAATTGGCTCAGTCGTCGGCTATATAGGAGAATAGTAGAGAGAGAGAGAAAGCCGGCTCGCGAACGCGAGTATAGCGTCCCGGAGGAGACGTCGAGGTCGTGCCGAATCGTATATAGGAAGATACCTTTCGCCAGTCAACCAACCAACCAGCCAGCCAGCAGTAGTAGAGCAGAGAGCTTGTGCTTGCGCCCTCTTGGACTTTCAAAAGGGGGGGTTATACTAGAAGTGTACAGATCTTCCTTTCTCTTTCTCTCTTACTGCAATACCTCCTTTTCCTACATTCACCTAGACCATCCACCCATCCACCCACTATTTTCTATCTTCTTCTCGCTTGGCCGGGCTGATTTCTCATGTATGCGTGTTGTATGTATATGTAAGGGTGTGTGCGAATGAGAGAGAGAGAAAGTCTGCTAACGCAGCAGTAGGGTGGAGGAAGTCGTTGCACGACAGGGATATGTATATGTAATAGTAGTAGTAGTAGTGGTAGTAAAAGTGTAACGTTAGTCGTGTAGGGGTTGGTAGTGAATAGTGGTGGTGTTGATAGTGGTGGAAAATCCGAGGGAAGCCAACGCCGCGCGCGCGATATGTATATATACGAAAACTGGGTCAAAGCGTCGACGTTGAAGAAGAAGAAGGAGCGAGAAGGGGGAAGGGGTAGATAGGAGTATATAAAGTATATCTATATATGCGCGCGCGAGCAAATGCGACGCGTCGATTCTTCCCTCCTTTACGTATACCCACACCCTTGCTCTCTCGCGCTTTTACATATATGTAGGTGCGCGATGTTCTGATATCGTCTCTCTCTCTCTCTCCTCTCTCTCTCTCTCTCTCTCACGGCCGCGACCACAACCCTCCCCCTTTTCCTTTTAATAAAACGCACCTAATGTCTATACTCAAACGCTACACGAGTACTTCTCATATTATCTGCATATATGTGTAGTTTTTGATGCTACTTTCCAGCGTAACGTTACGTTATATATACTTTCTCAAGTAAGTAACAACCCCACCACCACTTCCCGTTGCGCATTATTTTGCAACACGCATGTAGACGCGTATAAATACATATATGAACACCACCAACCAAGCAGGGTATAAAGAAAGAGAAAGACGGATGTTAAAGAGAGAGAGAGGAGGGGTTGGCGTCTGTGCTTCTGGTGGTCCGTGGCGCGCACGAGAGGGATATCGATCGGTGCTTGCGCCTGTGTGCTTTCTCACTCTCTCTCGTTCTCCTACTTTCTCTCCCTCCACCATCATCGGAATCACGATTATTATATTTTTGTTTTATTTTCTACTCTTACAGAATGACGGTCGTCCGTCGACTTTGTAAAACTAGCTTACAATAAAGCTTGCGTACTATATATACATCAAAAAGCTCTCCCCCCCCCCTTTACTACCCTTTTTCTTCGACCATTCTTAATGTCGTCAAGAGAACACGGTTTGCATGCACGTACACGCACGCGATGTTTTATATATCAATTCAGGGTTTTCGTTTTTTAACTTTTCTCCCTCGAGAACAACTCCTGTCGACGCGCTTATGGGTAAAAAGGTGTTTTCGCTGTGACACAGTTTGGACGTATCGCGCACACGCGCTATCTCATCGATCGCGTTGAGGCTTGCGACCGTGTGTTAGAATGAGATAGAGAAAGCGAGGAAAACTCTATTAAGTTGGCTATAGGGGAGAAACGAAAGTAAATAAACACGAGTGAGTGAGATAGAATGATGCGTCACACCCTCTTATAAACGTAAAAAAGAAAAAGTTGAATAAAAAAAAAGACAAGAAAAGAAACTTTTATTTTTTTTTCCTCTTAATTTTGAATTTGAGCTTGCAAGCACAAAATTTACCATGATCGTCTATGATTTGACAGTAGTACGTTGGACTGATCCGTTCTTGTAAGCCTGCTAGTTTGTAGAAAAATAAAATGTTTCTGTATGTTTTGTCTGGGCACTTTTGGGGGCGTTGAAATTAACGGCGCAACCGGGAAAACGCCCCTGTTTTCGTTTTACGAAGCGCCGCGCCTTGGTGGTTGTGCGCCGACTCCCCGGAATCAATGACTTTATTCCCAGGGATTTTATCCCAGCTACAACACACAGCACACACTTTCGACACTCGCGAGAGCGAATCTATTTATTTGCCGGTGTGTGGTGTTAAGGTATGGGGGTCTTGACGTTTTTACACTTTCGATTAAAGCTTCAACAAAACCACGATAATAATCGATAAAAACACTTTAGGTCACTATATATTATGAGCTTGCACGATATATAATGGGACTATATTATCACAATTGTAGATATTATATATGTATATATAATAAGTCTTCTGGATGATGTACACACAAAATATTAACTACACGTATATTTATTTATATGTAATTCGTGGATTGTATTTAGCAAGGAGGGCAATACACAAACGAATGGAACGTACGCAAGCACGAGGCAAGTAAACCTGTCCCTTGGCAGATGCGGCACTGGCTTCATATAGTACGGGCTTCGACCACCAGGCTACCCCGTCGTCGCGCGCGCTCTTGTACTCTCTTTATATATATATGGCTTTTACTGCGCGTGTCCGGGTTTTGTTGTTTGTGTGTGAGCATATATATAGGTATATATATACACACAACAACGCGACGTCCGCGATAGAGAGAATAAGGCAAAACCAACTACAAAAGACAAACAATTGAAATTAAAAAAAAAAAAAGAAAAAAAATGTGGAATAATAGAAAGAAAAGAAAAAAAAGAAATATGCGGACAACAATTGCAAGCTCACACACATACTTGCGTTTACTCAGGAGGAGTATAAAATATAAAGAAACGAGACGCGAGAGAGAAAGCGTGGGGTTTTCTCTCTCTCTCTCTCTCTCTCTCTCTCGCGACTATCTATATTTGAATTTACTACGTTCCACTTGGTGAGCAGACGGGCGGAAACATAAAGGGGTAAAAGAGAGAGAAAGAGAGGAAGTATCGTCGCGATTCGCAAGCTCTTGCGGAGAGAAACCTCACACATGCATCTCGTCTGAGCTTGGAGTTTCGTATAATTCACACCATTACGATACATATACTACTGTATACCCATCGTTCTATATCCTTCCCCCATTTGATGAATTCTACAGCTCCTCGTCGACTCGCCGGCGCCTTGGACGTTTCCAGTCCGTCGCCAAGTGCATACACACATACACTACTCTCTCATTTTCCCATTCACAAACGAGAAACGTATAAGAAGAAGAAAAAAAAATAATAATAAAAAGTCCACCCCCCTAAAGTCCAAAGCTCGTCGTTGACGCCAAACTCAACCCTCTCATTCTTCCAATTGTGCTACTATACTCTCTTTAGTTTCAAAGCTTCTCTCTCTCATTCTTTTTCTTTTTCCTCGTTAACGATTAAGCTCTATATAACGAAGCTTGCGCGCTCGACTTGCCTCGCCTCTTCGACGAGTACTTTGTAGGTACATACATATATATATATAGGTATATAATATGCATATACCGGCTACCAAAAGATAGACTTCGTTACTTTATATAATATACACACTTTCGATCATTATCGCAAGTCGTTTTTTTTCTTCTTTTTATTATTGAAAACGACAACGATGCAGAGAATAAGAGTTGTACGTGCCATACCGCAGGAATTCTTTTTTTTTCTTTTTCTTTTATTTCTCAAAAGATATGCGCGTAATTTTATAAGAAACAATCGTTTCACTTTAAATTTAGTTATATAGTAATACATACTTTTTTAAAGAAAATGAAGCGCGTTATACCGAAAAAAAAAACGAGTCTTTCAATATAGAAGTATAACGAGGTAGAGTTTATCAAATAAAAGTAGATCGATATGTTACAACGTTACAAACTCATTTTTTTTTCTATCTCTTGTTAGTAATCTAACGAAAAAAAAAACGAATTTGAATTAGAGTAGTATAGAGTTGTAATCGAATAACGATGATGAAAATAACATTCGTTTAAAATTGATGAAAAATAAATTTACAGTTAGTTCAATAATGAAATTAATATACCTTCTATTACAACAACCTGTTTTATCAAGAGCTTGAGCTTGCAAGTATAAATATACATTAAGCGCACGTGTGTAATATAACTCTTATAAACGTTAATTTTTACACATAGCAAACACCGGTAAATATATATACGTATGTATATAAATAAAATTTGTCCGCAAATTGATAATTAAAACAGACGCTCTTCCCATTTAGACAGACTGATTCTCGCAATTAACAGAGCTAAGAGATAGAGATAGACAGAGAGAACTTACTCGTCAGGTGGTGGGGGGGAGGAGAGAATAGGGTAGGGAGGGGAAGTTTCAGTTTAATCAAGCGCACAGCAGCATATAGCGTTAAATACGACCTCGACTCTGCTGTTGCTGCTGTTGTCGCTTACTTATCTCTCTCTCTCTCTCTCTCTCTCTCTCTGAATGACGAAACTTAACGAATTAAAAGGGTTAAACGTAGTGCAAGTCTTGAGCTTGCAACAGAAAGAGTGAGAGAGAGAGAGAGGGAGAGCTTGCAATTGAGTGAGAGATTTAAAGTTGCGCGTTATAATTTCATTGAACGAGTCGTTCTCATTTTACCGTTTGTGTACATATATATACATATACACATACACTCACAACGGCTCATTGAATTTTCCAATTCTCCGCTTAATGATTACCTCATTCGCGTGATTACACGCCACCTCATCATCATCGTCGTTGTCATCATCATACATACATACACATACAGTCAACATAGAGTGGGAGAAGAGGAAATGTTACGAGAAAATAAAGGAGGTGGTAGTGGAAAAGTGAATCTTTTATTGCATCGTCCAGCAGTATGTATATATTATATATAGCAGCATCCCACGGGGTAAGCGATTCTTACGCCATCTAACTAACGAACTTAGCAACCCAAATAGATACACTATACTACTATTCGTCTTTTACCTGATTTCCCCGCAAACTATCAGAAATTATTTTCTTGAAAATTTATATAATTATTTTATAGATGCACCTATAAAAAAAGTATAAAAAGAAAACGAATGTAATAATTTCGGAGCCAAGTCTAAAAAAAATCGTCTATATGTATATACACGAACCAGTCATATCTATAGCAAGATAGCAGCAGCAGCCGGTGTATATAGGTAAGGCATTCGCGATGAAAAGGTGGAGGAGGAGGAGTAGGAGGAGAAGAACCGGCTGGCCATATAGCTGCGCCGGCCGCTGCCGTCGCATGGCTGGTCTATTAGTCACTCGTTACAATTAGTCGAGTCGCGTGTGTTGAGTATATATATATATATATATATA